>JBBPRU010000201.1:0-12977 GCA_038093245.1 Boletus holoroseus
TCTCTCGGAATCAGATTCGGAGTCCGACCTCCGCATTTATCGTACAACAACACCCATGCTCGGGGACGTAGAGATCAAGACCACGGACGACTTATCTGGCATGGAAGGTCTACTTCTTGTCCATCCCTGGATTAGTCCCCTTCTCGACCAAGATTTCTCGTGTGGTGCTCCTCGGTTCGACCACGCCACGCGCGCACTGCGGCTCGTTGTCCGGCTCAGACAATCGTTTGGGGCGCTGTTACTTGGACCACTGGGACGTGTGCAATACAGACGGGTTGCGACGGATAGCTTGATCATGGTTCGAGTTCGCGAGGAGACATCGTTGAGTGGATTGATAGACGGCATCCGTACGATCGACATACAGTAGATATAGATCGATGGCTTTGGACCTTTCATACAATATACCGTACCCGAATTCGACGCTCAATTTCAAACAATGTGTCCCCTCATCCTCTTCAACGGTGGTGTCTCGACACGCTTGAGATCAGACCGTTCGTCCTTTATGAATCTTGATGTCTTCTTTCGGCTTGGGCGCAACGTTCAGGGTTCAGTGTCACGACGGAGCATCGTGCGTCCCGCATAACGCGCCCGATTTGACCATGCAGTGACTCATCGGCCAACAAACTTACCTGCCTTGAGCGTCTAGCGCGACTGCACCCAGCCGTTGTACAACGCGCATTCGTGAGCTGACACGATCGAAGATGGTATGCTTGTCATTGAGGAAAGGCGTCGGAGTAAAGGTGATGAAAATCTGAGAGTTCAGTCCCACGCGGGTCAGGAGGCACTCAAACGCAACACAACAGCGTGAGCGCGAAGAAGGGGCAAGACACACGTTTGTGGGTCGGTCGCTCCCATTGGTATTCAGCCTAGAATTGGCCACAATACGCGAGCATGCCTGTGCCAAGTCACGAAAGAACTCCTCGTCGCTCTCCTCGAGTCCTACGATGGTTGCGTGGGACATTTAGTTGCTGTTTCCCGTTCCGAACAGCTTCAAGCGTGATTTTCCCCATCGACAGCTCTCCAACGTGATCCATCCGTTATCATCATTAACAACCTCACCCAGGACGCCACCCTCCGTAATGCGGTGCTCCAGGCGTGGGCGCATTCAATTGAACCCCAAGACGGTGTATGTTGGTGACAATAAGAACGCGGGGGATAAACGAGATACACACGCCGGCGGTAGAGAGGTCCAGTGATAGACCTATATCCGTGGTCTACAACAATTTCAAGTATATGCACTCGTTGAACGCTACCGTGCGCCCATGAGTCAAAGTTCAGTTTCATGGCATTGGTACTTCGACTCGAATTGGCCGTTTGCAAGTATGCCTGATGGATAGGTGGGACGGCGTTTAAGGGAATTGAGAAAATCCAGTGGTGGCGTTGAAGCACGCTGTACAAAACCTAAGTCGACGCATTTTGTTGCATACTTTATGACAGGCACACTTAGGGAAACACGTACGAGGTAGGAAGTGACAGAGAACCCGTTGTCGCTATCCTTGAGTTCTGACTGTTGCGTCGCGCGCGATTTGCCCATTGACAACTCTCAAGTTACCACCAGAATGACGACGATATGGGTCGGATGTGCATTGCGGTGAGAACCAGTGTCGAGAGATGATGGTAGGTGTGTGAACAGACGTAAAACGATAAGGAAGCACGTGTATGCCATCATGGGGACGATGGCGTAGTGTGAGTAACGACCACACGTCCTTTTTTCTATCGCTCTGCTACCTGGGCAAGGATGTCTCAGAGAAAAAAAAAATGGGGGGTCAAGGAATGGTAAGGACTGAGTGAGATATTTGGGAGTGCGATACTGACGAGTACCCAAGATCCCAGTGGAAACAGTTCCTTCTCCAGTACCGCTCAGGAAAAACGGGGAAAACCGATCGAAATCGATGGTCGAGACAGCATATACTCAGTTGCCTTCCTCGTTCATGGGAAGTACATCGTAAGCGGTGGCTCGGAAGGAAAGGCTCGACGTTGGCGAGTGGAGGATGGGGGGGGAGCCAATGGAAGCATGGAGTACTGTTCAGAGCATCGCAGTGTCACGAGATGGAAAGTGGGTGGTGAGTGGGACGGAAAGTGGCGAAGTGACGGTGCGGGATGCGGAGAGCCACGAGAAAGTGACCACGTTCAAAGGACACACCGAGTCGGTGTATGGGGTGGACGTCTCTCCGGGTGGAACGAGGATTGCGACCGGATTGTACGACGAGACTGCCTGCGTCTGGTCGCTCTCGACTGGTCAGCGACTGGTTGGCCCCTTGAAACACGACAACGCTGTTCATGCAGTCAAATTCTCACCGGACAGACATCTCATCGCCACTGCCACTTGGGGCCGTGATTCCGTTCGGATCTACAACAGTCGCGGCCACCAACTCGTCGACGTCCTAATCAAAGCAAGCTCGTCGTTCAATCAATCTTTTGTTTGGGCCAGTGATAGCAAGCAACTCTTTGTCTTGTCTCGCGATGGAAACATCAACTGTCTCGACGTCTTAACCGGGGCGACGCGCTCTCAATGGCCCATTCACAATAGCAATGATCCCAGGTTCATCACCCTAGCGGGCAATGGCACATTCATTGCAGCCTCCGGCGATACCTCAGTGTCATTGTGGGATACTACGACGCACGAGCAAATCGGGTCGATCATCCAGTATACAGTTCGTGTCCTCTCCATAGCCATCTCAGCAAACTACGATCTTGCGATAGGCGGGGGCAATATCATCGCCCTTCACAATCTCTGCGATATTCTTCCCTCTCACTACTTTGACGTCGTAAGTGCAACCCCGTCGTAAGCCTGCTGTGTGAGGTAGCTTTCTAACACCAACTGCTTTGTTGACTGCTGCAGATGAAGGTGGAAAAGGCTGATCACGGGGAGACCATCCAGCCCCTGCGCACACAGGAAGAGAGCTCTGGTGCGTTTGGTGGCGCCCTGACTCGTATGCTATTGACGTCCACGTTCATCAGACATGAAAATCAAGCGTCTCGAAGCGACGGTGCAACAACTCCATAATCAACTCTCCGACGCCTACCGCGAAGCCAATGACAAGGAGAATACCCTCAACGAAACCATCACGTCCCTTCGTGAGTCCGTTCATCGCTACATTGACTCTGTTGTATCCACCTGCATCAGACGACAAAATCGCCCATCTCGAAGCAACCGTGGAGCAACTCCACTCCAAACATGCCGATTCCCTCAGAGCGGAGAGCCTCGTCCAAATCCTTCGTGCGCACGAGCAGAAACATCAATGTGAAGTCCTGTATGCAGAGGGCCGCATAACTGATGCTGCGGTGTCCCTCCTCGAAATCACCGATATGATAAGCGAGGATGTGAAAGCCAACAAGTTAATCATGGACGGGCTCGCTGGTGAGTTTTGGCGTTATTCATTAGGATAGAGGATTCAATTTCTACCATCAGAGTTTACGAACCAATGTGTATTGACGCTGGACCGAGTTGGAGATGAGGCGTCAAGCGCCGAGAAACATGACGAAGCGGTTGCGGCCTACTCTACTGCATTGTTGCTCAGTCCCTCTGCTCCAAACACTTTACTGACCAAGTGGGCGAGCGCGGTGTTGATTCGTGACTCAACGAACGAAGTATTGAGTGCCGCTACCAACTCTCGCTAAGGACACGATCCAATCAGCAAGCCCATCTTCTTTCATGATGTATATGTCAGTGAAGATACGTTGGACAACGATCACAACAAGAACATATCAGTGAGTAAGTGAACCACATGAGTTCTTCGTAACAAAACAGGACATTTCCTTCTGGATGGACAAACCGTCTCCAACCCAGTGGTGGTAATTCCCTATGGTTCTCTTCCCAGTTGGATCATTGCAGTCGGGACGAAATGGAAGGCATACCTGTGGCACTACTTTCCAGCTGGGATGTGTAAATCTTCAAAATTTCTAAGATCCAGAGTGAACGTCGAATCAAACAGGTTTCGACACATACATACCCAGCGTTTTTACGCTTGCCGTATCGTGTCTCTCCATCAGCAACTCCAGGCTCAAAACTCCATCTAGGCTCTAACTGCTTCAAAAGCGTGTTCAATTGGGTGGCAGTTAGCTCAGCCGGTGCGGGTGGATTGGGTGGATTGTGGGCTGGGGCCGGTATACTGAGATCGTTGCTGAAATGAACATGGGGAGTGACATTTGGCATCTCGACCACTACATGATGGTTCGTTGGTGAGAATTCAGTACTGGACGAACACAAGATGTGAGGTGGCGGGTCTTCGATAGATGTGGTTTTGCCAGCACAAACTTGGCCTGCAGAGCCTCGATCTCAGACTTGAGCCTCTCCTGCTCCGCGTCATGAGCGTTTTTGGCAGGTTTCCCTGCTGTGGCAGTGGCTCTTTGGATTGAGCCCCACGATGAAACAAGTCGCTTTAATACAGCATTGCACCTAGAGGACGAGAACGTTCGCGAGCGGAAGGGAAGAGAAAGCAGGAACTTGAAAAAGCGGACCAGACGCCAGACCAGCTTGAACATGTTCGAATCCTGAAAGCTTCAATGCATTGATGCGGCCGCATCGGGTAAACACCAGCAAGGTTTGCGCCGACGAACCCATCAAATTGTCGGACCATTCATCCCAGATTCTCACGGGACCCATCGTCTCTTCAACGAATCGTCGCATCCCCGATGGTGGGTACTATAACCTTGAACACAACGGAGGCACTGATTTCTTGACTTCTCTTAGCAAAATTTCGTCGACCAGGTAAGCGCTTAATACAGTGATCCTCTCCACTGATCTTAACCGCCGAATTGTATCACCCTTAAACGTTTGTTCTTTAGCTGGTATGTTGTGTCCTTTGTCTTGAAGAAACCTGCTAATTCTGTTGTCTCATGTTTAGCCAGTAAGTTGAAGTATACTAGCTCCACTCTTGTTTAAGCTGAGCGCAATTCTGCATTCGTATTGTTGCCTTGATGATCAAGTTGATTTGCATTGATGACGCGTCGTTGAACGCTTGGCGTCAGGATGACCTGATGTCTGCTGCTGTGATCCTTTCGCAAGAAATGCAAGGCGTTGACCACCACAGACTCGCCAACCTTGCTGTCGTCAGAGCCCGCTTAAAACAATGGGATTTGGCAGAACACGATGCACGGGAGGTAACTTATTATCGTTGCTTCTTTGGGTCCATTTTGATTTCCATTCAGTGAAGTCGATTCAGATTCGGTCTACGATTTTAGCTCATATCGCGGTGAGCATCGCGCTTAGTGGTCAAGGCAAACTCGATTCTGCAAAGCGGGAATTCAATCGAGTGTTTTTGCATCGTGAGCCCAAGAGTGAATGTCTTCTCTTGCTCATCAAGGTATCGTACAGATCTATGCTGCCGACCCTCTTCCTGATGCCATGTGTAGTCTATCATCATTTTCGTTGGCGGAGCCCGTGATGAGGCCCTGAGGCGTGTGACGGACCTTGTAAAAGCCTGTGCGGGAGTCGATAAGGCGTTGTGTCATGCAGTTCAGGCACGTATTCCAGTATATAGGTCGCATGAATACTCTGACAATCGTCTGCAGGCGCAAATGCAGCTTCTCGTTGGGCAGGATGCCCTGAATGAACAAGACTATGAGAAAGCGTTGAAATCGTTTGCCGGCGCAGGAGCTTCGGCCCCTTTCTCTAATTCTCCAGAACTCGAGACTGTATCATTGGTGGGCTCCCTGCTTGAATGTAGATCAGATGTTCACAAATATCGTTAGATGTTTGGGTGGGATTTCGACTTATTGCTGCTTGCCATTCGTCAACAGGCATGCGAAGCCCTGTACGCGGCGTCCCGAATCGGTGAAGCAGTGGAATCATTACGAAGTATATCGAATGAATTTGAAGTAGAGATAAAGGCCAGTGCAAAGTTGGGCAACTGGCTTGAAAGTGCGTTCCTTATCGACGGCCGCCCTAATTTATTTGCGAAACCTTGGCATCAGATTTCACACGTAATTGTTTCAAGGCATTAGAAGCCGCGGCCGATACAGCCGTGGCTGCTGGCAAGCATAACGAAGCCATCAGGGATTACTCGATGGCATTGTCCCTTCACCTTGTATCAGATAGCCTCAGTGAAACCATCGAGTCCCTCCGTGAGTATTTCCATCGCTGCCGTGACGCGCGCCTCATTGATATCCCCTTCCATTAGATAGCAAAATTGCCCATACCGAACAGCAACTCCGCACTCAACACAGAGTGGATAACCTTGTCCTTCAAGCACAAAAGCAGAAAGATCAATGCGAAGCCCTGTATACCGAGGGCCGCATAATCGATGCTGCGGCCTTGTTACTCGAGATGACGAACACTGCAAGCGAGGAGGTCGGAGCCAACGGGCTGATAATGGACTGGCTTGATGGTGAGTTTTGGCGTTGCGCATCAGGATAAAATGTTCAATTTCTACCATCAGAGTTTAAGAGCAAATGTATATCGACGCTCGAAGTAATTGGAGACGAGGCGTCGAGCGCTGGGAAACACGATGAAGCGGTTGCGGCCTACTATACTGCATTGTTGCTCAGTCCCTCGACTCCGAACACTTTACTGACCAAGTGGGTGCGCACGGTGTTGATTCGTGACTCAACGAACGAAGCATTGAGTGCCGCTACCAAGGTAGGCTGTCCGTGATAGTCTGGAGTGGCGCACTGAAAAAGTGATTTCGGATCAGTTGAAGCTTCCAAGGTTTCACATCTACCGGGCGATCTGCGACGTTCTTGAAGAGGATGGTCGTGTTTCAGAGGCAGTCAAGTGGTTCCAACAATTGCAGACCGAGTTACTAGGAGAGGACACGGGTAACCACGATGACCGGGTACGGTGGGAACTTGGTGAGGGCTTCCAACAGCAATGTAGCCGGGGTTAATTCCAACAATTCTCCCAGATTTTCGACAACGTTGTGTTGGGAAGTTGGTGGAACTCGGGGACAACGCTATGGAGTCTCAAGACTACAACGCAGCCGTCACACAGTACTCCGATGCATTGGCACTTGATCCGACGGATCAAAGTAATATTCTCCTCAAGCGAAGCAAAGCGCGAGCGCTGATGGGTTTGTGGGAGGAAGCATTAATTGATGCTGACAAGGTATGTATTGTATCTCGCGTCAAATCAAAAGGACCTCGGTGATGGATACCATTCAGGTTATCGAGCTCGACCCATCATCGTATCAGGGATACGAGAGGAAGCATGCGACATTACACGGCATGGAACGTTACAGTGAAGCATTCGGGGCATTCAAGACAATGCTCTTGGTGCTCGAACAATCTCCTGATCCACACACTCGTGGTGAGTCATTTCGTCCGCGTCGTGGAGCCTACTTTTACCACAATCATAGAACTTCGTCGTCGATATGTTGATGCTACATCAATGATTCGAGAGGAGATCTACCAGACTATTCGCGACATGCCCCATGTGCTCATCGACACCACTACCGGTCGTCTCTATGATAAAGCACAGCAAGCAGCAGCCTTCGAGAAACTCCCAATCTGTGACAAACTGCGGTCTTCAATGACCATTCGGCTCGACCGTGCACGAATCAAGAGAACAGTGAAGACGTTCTACCGATATGTGATGCTGTCCCACAAGTGGCAGCCAAATGAACCAACATTCCAGCTAGTAGAGAATATCTCAATCTACGGTCTACCAACGACTCCGGCGAACAGCAAGTTGCAAAGGTTCTGCGAGCTCGTGCGCTCTCTTCCCTTTCAGTGGGCTTGGAGCGACACTTGCTGTGTGAACCAACTCGACAGGGGGGTACAGCAAGAATCATTGGTTGCCATGTTCAGATGGTATCGCGGCTCGTCCCTCACCGTCGTCCACCTTCTTGGTGTCTTGTCCGAGTTCCAGCAATCTGGTGACCTCTGGAGAAGTATCTGGAATACTCGTGCATGGACGTGCCAGGAATATCTTGCGGCCAACATCATCCAGTTCTATACCGAGGATTGGAAGCCGTACCTTGGGTTGGACATCTTCAATCACAAAGAATCACACGTGATTCCCCCGGAGATGGAACAGGCGATCCAGTTCTATACCGAGGATGGGAAGCCGCACCTTGGGTTGGACATCTCCAATCACAAAGAATCACCCCTGATTCTCTCGGAGATGGAACAAGCAATGCACTTTGCGACACAGGAATTGACTTCTCTTCGTCCGGGTCTAGACAGGGTGCGCGAGAAGCTCTACCTAGCTTCCATGCGCCAAGCAACACGCGAGGAAGATATTGCGTACTCGCTGTTCGGCATCTTCAATGTCGCACTCCCAGTCATATATGGCGAGGGCAATCAGGCTGTCAGTCGCCTCCTGGAACATATCCTGACACATTCGGGTAATGTCATGCTTCTGGCTTGGAGTGGGAGGTCGGGTAGTTACAACAGCTGCCTGCCTGCCGATCTCACTGTCTACAACCAAATCGTGCCGCCACATGTTCCAGCACTAATGGAGATGGCTGAGATGGATAGCATGGTGGTGGCATTGCGTTCATCCTTTTCCGACCTGCCCTCGACAATCGCACTGTATGAACGGTTCAACGATCTCCCCCCACTGTCACTCGTTGCTGGTCGACTGAGACTTTCTTGCATTGCTTTCCCCCTTTCAGACCTCGTTCTCCTCTCAGAATCAAATTCCAAGTCCGACCCCCGTGTCTATCGTACGACAACACCTATGCTCGGGGACGTAGAGATCAAGACCACGGACGACTTATCTGGGATGGAAGGTCTATTTCTTGTCCATCCCTGGATTAGTCCCCTCCTCGACCAAGATTTCTCTGGCGGTCAGCCTCGGTTCGATCATGCCACACGCGCACTGCGGCTCGTCGTCCGGCTCAGACAGTCGTTTGGGGCACTGTTACTAGCACCGCAGGCACGTGTGCAATACAGACGGGTTGCGACGGACAGCTTGACCATGGTTCGAGTTCGCGAGGAGACATCATTGATTGAATTGATAGATGGTATCCGTACGATCGACATACAGTAGATATAGATCGATGACTTTGGACCTTTGATGCAATGCGTTATATCCTTTTCTACAGCAAAGGCACTGCGAGGCTCAAACAATGTCCCCTCAGGCCTCAAGGCCTCAGCCTCGTCAATGGTGTCGCCCTGACACGCTTGAGATTAGATCATCCGTGCTCATAGTATGAATCTTGACGTCTTCTTTTAGCCTGGTGCAACGTTCAGGATCACGATGGAGCGTCATGCGGGACTTCGACCATGCAGTGATCGGCGCACGGACCTACATGTCTTGAGCGTCCACCGTGACTGTATCGAACCGTTGTATGACGCGCATTAATCCTGAGCTGACACGACCAATGATAGTGTGCTTGTTATCGAGATAGGGCGTCGGAGTAAAGGTGATGAAGATCTGAGAGTCCGGTGCCACGCGGGTCAGGAGGTACTCAAACGCAACACAGAGGCATGAGCGCGAAGAAGGGGCAAGACATGCGTCCGTAGGTTTCTGTTCCCATTGGTATTTACCCTCGATTCGACCGCAATTTGCGAGCATGCCTGTACCAGGTCATAAAAGAACACCTCGTCGCTATCCTCGAGTTCTATGACGGTTGCGTGAAACGTTTAGTTGCTGCTTCCCGTTCCTACTTCGAGCGTGATTTTCCCCATCGACAACTCTCCTACGTGATCCATCCGTTATCGTCCTTGACTAACGGCACCGAACTCAACCAGGACGTCACCTTCGGTGCTCCAGGCGTGGGCACATTCGATTGCAATGATATGGGTGGTGACGACTGTGATGGTTGGGATTGCACTGATTTTGACGTTATTCTTGCGGGAGTACTCGATGAACCGCAAGACGAGGTATATTGGTGACGATAAGAACGCAAGGGATAGCAAGAACGACAGATCGGCTATAGAGACATCAGAAGAGGTCCAGTGAGAAACCCATATGACGTCGTTTACAACAATTTCAAGTATATGCACCCGTTGAACGTTACTGTGCGCGGCACAGGTACTTGGACTCGAATTGGCCATTTGCAAGTATGCCTGATAACTAGGTGAGACGGCATTCAAGGGAGTACATAGTAGATAAAATCCGATGGTAGCGCTGAAGCACGCTGAACAAAACCAGAGTCGGCGCATTTTGTTGCACAGGTATAGGGCAACACGTACGAGGTAGGAAGTGACAAAGAACCCCTTGTCGCTATCCTTGAGTTCTGATTGTTCCGTAGTAGCTCGTTTAGTCCCTGCTTCCCGTCCCCAACAGGTCCGGGCGCGATTTCCCCATTGACAACTCTCAGGTCACCCCCAGAATGACGACGATATGGGTGGGGTGTGTATTGTGGCGAGCAAAAGCTCCGGAGATGATTGAACGGACGTAAAACAATAAAGAAACACGTGCATGCCATCATGGGCGCCAATGACGGCGTAGCGTGAGTGAACGCCCAGGCATCCTTTTTTTCCATTACTCTATCACCTGGGCAAGCATGTTTCCGAGAAAAATCAGGCAGTCAAGGAATGGTAAGGACTGGGTGAGACATTTGAGAATGCGGGACTGGCGGGGGCCCGAGAACCCAGTGGAAATAGTTCTTCCTCCAGCACCATTCAGCAACAACGAGCAAAACCGATCGAAATCGATGGTCGAGGCAACATATTGTCAATCGCCTTCCTCGTGGATGGGAAGCACATTGTGAGTGGTGGCGACGAAGGAAAGATCCGGGGTTGGCAAACGGAAGATGGGTGGGGGATGGGACGCCAATGGATGCGGGAGGTAGTATTGGGAATGTTGCCGTATCACGAAATGGAAAGTGGGTGGTGAGTGGGACGGATAGTGGCGAAGTGACGGTGTGGAATGTGGAGAGCCACGAAAAGGTGACCACGTTCGAAGCACACAGCGATTTGGTGTTTGCGGTGGACGTCTCACCAGATGGAACGAGAATCACGACCGGGTCGAGGGACTCGACTGCCTGCGTCTGGTCGCTCTCGACTGGTCAGCGACTGCTCGGCCCCTTGAAACATGTCATTATGAGTGGTTCTCAAGGCCCTCATAAATCGTTGAACTAGTTGGTTGTGTAAGCAAACTTTGTCATGCCTTACTGCTAGTGAAGTTAAGCTCCGATTGAAACCAACTCACTGAAATCTACCCCTTGCCCGAGCTCACCCCCCGCTGAGCTCCCCTACCCGCCGCTATGCCCAAGCATTCCCATACTTGGTCCAAGAGCCGCTCTGAGTCCCCGATCGCTCGAAGCCCTACAGCTGGCCCGGCTTCTGCCGTCACCGACCCCAACATAAGCGACCTGAAGGCACCACTTATCCGCTGGGACAAGGACTGCGCTGTGCGCACAACACGCCTCATCTCATGGTTCAAGGAGAACGAGACCGCGCGCCTCAAGATTTTTTCAGACTCTACACAAGATGCTAGGGATGCCGACTGCAAGAAAGAGGTCTTGTCTCACAACAAGAACCACTACTATCTACAAGCAGCCCAGGCTATTTTCATGAACGATGACGATGAACATGTACGACATTTCTCACAGGTCCGACCTGATGTATTTGTCAAGAAGATCGACCGCCGCATCAAAGAGTAGGTCGACCTGAGGTTGCGGTATTACCTACTAACAATTTACAGTTTAAAGAAGGCTTATATCGCAGAGAACACGAAGCTCGGCAAAACGGGCGCAGGAATGACTTACGAGGATTTGCAGCGTGACCCCTCAAAGGTTAATTTAATAAGTACGTTTTCAATACCGTGCATACTTCACTGATACTAACACTTGGTAGCTTCGATTACCGACTCGTTTCCATGGTGGCCCGACCTCCATGGGTTTTGGAGGACAAACCCTGGTTTCAACGCAAAGCCATCTGTTGCAGATCCCGGCCAGGACTTCGAGGGAGACACGCTGTCCATATTTCAATTAGGAAATACTGGTAGCGGCACCAGCTCTGCAAACGAGACGGAACAAGACGATCAGTGGCCTGAACCTGCCTATTCATCCAGCGATGGTGTCGCCAATCCCCTTTTGTCCCTCAATCTCGATTCACCTGTGTCCGCTGATCCTGTCTACTATTCATCTAGTGACGGTGCTACTAATCGCCTCTCATCCCTCCACCTCGACTCGCCCGTGCCCCACCTTGCACCAGATACCAGCCCAATGTTCGCCGCCGCCGGGTCAGATCACGATGACCCATTCTCAATGTGGTTCAACATGGATGTTGATGATAACTCTGCACTGTTGAACGTTATACTCAGTACGTTACCGTATTAGGAGAGTAGTTCACACACATTGTGTATTTACACTTCGGACTCAGCTAGTCTGAGTCCTAATCGATCTTTCACTCGAACCATAACGTTCTCACTGTCAGCATTAGCCTCAGGTATGTACCAGTAGCGTACACTCTGCCAGTATATGTCTGGCTTCAACAGGTTATGAGCCCCGGTGTGCTTTACGCACACTGGATGTTTCTATACTACCTGAGCACATCAGTTGAGCGATGCATTCTCGCACACTGATGTTGCTACAAAAGTCTTGAGCGTTTTTACGCACAGACTTTAAGAACGTTGGCGCGTTTTTACGCCCACTTCCCTTGATGCGTTTTTACGTTCGGGAAGTTAGTTCAGATCTTAAGAGGAGACTAGGTCCCTCTGAAGGATTCTGAAAAAACGTTCAGGAAAGTGCGAGTAACTCGCCACCGCTTTTTTCTTTGTTTTTTCATTGAGATTTTCGGTTCAGTACTGACGTCTTCTCATCCTCAGAAACCTTATACAATGTCTTCCTCCACCTTCAAAGATCTCCCTCGCATGAACGGAACCAACTACCAACGTTGGGCTGTCGAGATGGAGTCGTACCTCCGTTCTCAAGGACTCTGGCGCGTCCTTTCGCGCCCCCAACCCGACCACGTCCGTAACGCGGCTGGTGACATCGTCACTGACCGCACTGATGCCATAGAGGCATGGGAGGATAACAATGACAAAGCGCTTGGGGCCATGCGCCTCAAACTCGATTCTCACATCGCCGCTAAGTTTGTCTCCCAACACTATGCGCACGCGCTCTGGAATGAGCTGGAAACAG
>JBBPRU010000202.1:0-12964 GCA_038093245.1 Boletus holoroseus
CGTGCTGCGGCAAGGACGATCCTCACAAAAGGACTGGCTGGCTCAGTCCCAAAGTTTTACGCTAGCTTTCGTGCTGATCCTCGTGGACCAAGCTCCCTAATATCGAATCACTGGCATGATTTCACGAACTCCTATCCGATTAACGCCTCACCGCGGACCACTCGCGACGCCTCCAACCTCGCCAGAAAGCAGCCCTACATTGTCTACGCCACCCACCGACATTTCCTACTGCTCTACTGCCATCAGTCAGGCTCTTGATGTTGCTATCCTTCAGCACAGGATCTCTACGCTAAGTCCGCCTACGCGACATCAATCTCGGTCTCGTCCCTACTGTCGGACGCGCGAAGCCACCAAACAAGGATTATCTGGATGTAGCACTCACATTTGCCGGTTCAGCCTCATCTTCGAAAGTCTGATCTATTCGGCTTGCGACGTTGCAAAATCTCTCGCGGGGATTGTCACGTTCTGTTTATTGATCTGGGGACTCCTTGAATGGGTAATTACTCAGCTATTGGGACTTGATGGAGGAGCTGAATGACATCCTCCAGTCCTCGTATGCATCCGAACTACCTCGGCAACCATATCCCCCGGTATCGATGCTACGATTTCCCCTTCCATCCCCCACGAGAGCTCTACGTTGCCACGTGAATCCTTCACTATGTGAACCAAAAGATCAGCATGTTGCTGTTTTACAGTTTCTTTCGGAGCAAATTCAACATGCGAAGGCTCTGTCATCTTTAAGCATCGGCCTCGGCTTACCCTTTCGTGCTTTCTTCGAGGCACATCGGACAACGTAGGTGTTTGGTCGAGTCATGCTAGCCCACACCAATGACGCCACAACTCCAGTGTTCCAAGGGTCGTCCAAGTCGACGCATTGGCAAATCTGACAGAATTTCTCGATCCTGTTCTCCTCGACTTCGGCTCTGGCAGTTTCATTGGCAGAAGTGTATGTTCATTCCGCGGACTCGACCCACATTTGTTAACGTTCGCTATAGTTGACTCTAGCTCTGGAAGAGTTGGGTGACCTCATCTCCGAACCTACGATTTTACATGGTTCCCCGACACATGGAGGGCATCGGGACGCACATCTACATGCCATATATTGGCGTACTGTCTCAAATCTCCTCTTGGAATACTCTGCTGCACGCCCACGTGCTAGAAAACTGTTGCAACAACTCCATGCCCTTCATCAACAACTGTCACCATTGGCTCTGGGTCATTACACTGCTAGAAGAATCGAGGGAAGGTCAAACATCAGGTGGTGGGAAAGCGGTCTTCACCATCCTGCCATCTCCACCGAGGATGGGATGCAAGCGTTTGTGACTGGACTGGAAGTAACACTTGACAACGTTCACCGGTTGGTCGCTTATCTCGACTGGACCTCTGAGCAACTTGTAAGTGTTTCTCCGTGCCCCCAGGTTCGACATTGTGATCACTTTGAACCGTAGGCTCAGATGACCTTGAGAGACGTATTGAAGATACGGCATAAACCTGACTTCTTGTCATGTGTGATGTCATTGCAAGAACTGTTTGCTCAGTCGAAACCTTCGACACCAAAGAAACTTTGTTTTTGTCTGAACAGCTTTGGGGTCACGGCCGCCCGACCAGAAAGAGTTGAGATCACGGTTCCAGGTAGTGCAACAGTGCGCGCAGGACGTTAGTCGTATGGACATATATATATGTTACCCTATGCTTTATATTGACGTTGGAGTACATTATTGATAACTTAGTATGTACACAAATTCGAACCATGTATTACGCTCGAGAATCTATGGACATAACGACTACTTAGTAGGCACCCAACTTCAAACAGCAATCGTCGATTCGAGTTTCCATCACGGAAGCTTCGCTCCCCAAGTTCACACAGCGTCGAAACTCAACCACGGCTCAGCGCTCAGCTTTCCTGCCATAATCTCTATACTATCTGGAATGCTATGCGGTGACCAGATGTGCTGTGGCATCGTGTCGTTTATGTTGTAACGAGTGATCGCCGACCTTTCTGATGGGTTCCTTCCTGAGTCGGACGATGAGTATGGTGCCTACCGGCTGTTATTCCATAGAAGATGCCCTCTCGCGGAACGTCCATGCGGAGCGGGCCGTCTGCTGGATAGCCGCGTCGCACCGCCCTCAGTTGTCAATACGTCCCTGGTAAAGCTCTTGTAAGGGAACACTACACGATGTGAGAAGCGAGCGCGAAGAGTAGGCTGCGCCAACGGTTTGAATTCGCCAGTGGCGTGAATTGACGAAAACTGCTTCAAATTCTACGCGCCAGCCTGAAGCGTCTGAGTGGTGTCACAGTCGAGCTCAGATTGCGGTCGGTGTTGACAGTTTAGGCTATTTGAATGCCGTTGCTTTTATACACGGTGACTCGGATGTTCAGTCCTTAACCCATATTCAAAGGATGACGTCACATGCTTGAGCCATTCGCCCTTGTTATCAACTCGGGGAGAACGTCTCTAGAATGGGCAGTATGTGGACGAAAGTTGACCGTGCATCACGTACTCTCGGGAAGGGGATAAATTATGGCCGGTTATCAGCTGTCCAAGGCTATGCAAATTCCGGGCATACGCACGTAGCGGCACGTTTGAGTCTGAGTCTTGAAGTAATCAGCCTATCAGTATTGCAATAAAGCACGGTGGGGCGCCTATAACGTTACTCGACTTGATTCCAGGAATGATCCCAAGTTTCAAGCTCTGCTACTAGCCGCACTCCATTGAATCACGACTTCCTGGCAGGACCAAGTTGGCATCATGACGGTAAGAGCTGTCAAGCGATTACATACCGTTTTTGCAGATCGGCGTATCATGTTGGCAGATAATCTCGGTTCTGTAGACGTGTAAACCGGGCCCCACTGAGTTGGCCCATCACAACGGTAAGAACTGCCAAGCGATTACATACCATCTTTGCAAGATAATCTCGGTTCTGTAGACGTATACATAAACCGGGGCCCCATCAGGAACGAGACTAACAAAAGATCATGCGTATTGTCAATGCAGTTACATAACAGAGCGGGCTGCGCGCCGCATCGCGAGCACGGCAGTGGGGTGGGTGACAGGTAGCCGGATCCCTGTGATCGGGCCCCCACTAGGGAGACTAGCTCAGCGGTCGAGCTATAGCCTAGGCCCTGAATTGGTGCTGAACAAGGATCGAATTCACCACGAGCAGGCGAACACATGGTCGTATTGCGTGGGCTGCAAGCGAAATCGGCGCGCCCTCTGTCAAGAGTTGCTAAAACGTTCGGGGTGTAAACAAATTATCGATTAAAAGAAATAGAGAAAACTGTAATATACGGATTTACAGTGAGGGCAGCAGGGATAGGAAATACTCAAACAACCGTTCATCGGTCTAAGGGCTGGAACCGGGTGTAGTATTGCTTGGTTTGCGCTTCCACCATCTCCTGTATGGATTCTGGAAGGTCTTCGACAAAACGACCTAAATGCTTCCTCAGTCGCAACAGTTGAACATACATCAGAAGTGGACGCGAACCTGGCGATCCTGCGAACAATGCCAATGCAGGTATTACAGTGTTGGGTGGGATGACGGTGTTGTCTGCAACCTGAGCACAATCTTTGATGATGGTGAACTTTCCCTGAGTGGTGGCCTTGTGGGTGAATCAGGCGACCAGCAAATCTGCAAGCTTACGATGATACAATTCTTTCCAATGACGACGTGGTTGCCAATAGTTGCTGCTTCAATGACGGAGTTGGCGCCAATATGGACGTGGTCTCCAACCTTCATTGGATAATAATTGAAGTTTCCGCGGTACGTTTTATATGGTGGCCTATTGGAGAGGAAGATTGCGTGCGGTGAGTATCCGATGGAATAGAACGTCAACAAACCTCATGATACAGCCATCCCCGACCAGACAGTATCTTCCCAAGGATATGACTACTGCATGCCCTGGCCCAGTTCTTCTGAGGTCCCCTCGGATAATTGCACCGCTCGATATGATCGTCTTGCCACCGAGGACAATGTTTTGTGGTCCTGCGATGGTAGCTCGCCGAGAAACCTTGTTACCTGTATCCTTTCAATCCGTCCAGACAGTTATCTCTTGGTAAAAGAGGACTCGTTCGTACCGTTTCGATGAACTCGGCTTTTGAGTAGTAGACGGGTGCATCCATGGCCGGCAAGACGCGTCCGCCAATGATGGCCGTATATGTACAACTTGAAAGGCCGGCTCGAGTTTGAGCCCACCAACCACTCCAGCCTTCGATGTCGCCTGCCCGTACGACAATGACACTTGGCCAAAGCCTATGTCGAGGAACAATACTGCGCAAGTTCGTGCTCGGCACCGTCGACGACCAATGTAGACATTACGCTCGCTGGACGCGCTGTGGCTTCGCGGCACGACGGCCTTTGACCGCCCCCAACACCATACGGTTCGCGGGTCGGTCGTCCTCTCGACAATTGACCCAATCAACCAGAACGTCACAGAGTGCCGGTGCACAGGCCAGCACACTAGATCCTCACGCGGACAGCCAACCCGTTTCATATCATGGGCCCTTGACACAGACGTTCCGTCGTCTCAAAATTTTCTCGCTCGCGTCGCTCGGCCTCACGTTCACCATGGCGCCATTCCTTTTCATCGTCGAATCATCTCTTCCTGCGTCAGCGCGTATCTTTTTGACGGCCACTGCCATATCGACTAGTAGCATCTCTACCGCGCTCGTCAGCTGGTGTGGTGCTCCATACGTAGTCGACCTCCGTCGTCTCACCCCGGCTGAGCATGGAGGCATCGAGGGGGTCGAAATGACGACCCTCACGCTGACGCTGAAGAAGCTCACCACTCGGGTCTATGATTCTGATTTTTTGGTGGAGACGAACCGTCCATTTGCGAAATGGGAACTTCCTCTGGCGATACAATTACCTCCCCCCGACGAGGACGTCATTACAGCGGGAAAAGCTGGTGCTCCAGGAGAGGAGGAGACAGTCGCAGAGACGCTGGATGACAAGGGTGAGATCATCGGTCGTTGGATCGTGAAATGGGGCGAGGGAGGTGCTGGAAGTTGTCGGGGTACCGGCAAGGTGTTACGGTAAGCCATATTATGTTCGATTGTTACAGTGAACTGATAAATACGTCAGTCACTTTAATGTACATGAGGAGCTTCTGTGACAGACAGAAAAATGTTTCTGTGTCCGTGTTCCCCTAAATGAAGCACGACTAATCGTTCATATGTGATCCAGTTCCATCGAACCCATCAGAGCGTAATGATATTTACGCAAAAGCTACATTCCTCGGACGTAGAACTTCGCTAAGTACGACAGACACCTGCTACCGGATCTGGCTTTAATAAACGATTTATATATCATAACTCCGTTCAGTCCCCCCCAAGTCCTATATAAATAGGTTTTTTTCCTCGAGACGCCATCGGCCGCCAGCCTGACGCAAGTTTCCTGGTGGCCGGAAAGGGGTCTTATATTCAAGTTGTCATCATGGCTTCGCGGCCAATCTATCCTCTTGCTGATTGTAGGGCCGATGAAAGTAGCGAACATGGACTGCCGTACACGGAATGTCACACATGGCACTCTCCCATGTGTGTCCACCGCTGCATCATTGAGGTGATGAGCGGTACCGATTATGACAAGACTCGGGGACATTAGGGAACGTTCACGTTCACACCCACGTTTGTCAAACCTACGGTTACCCTGTTACAACCTTCAAACTCTCAAGGAATTTTGGCTTCAAGAACTTAGCAGACACGAGGCCAACGGTGTCAGGTTTTGATCTATCCTCATCAGGGGCTCCTTTTGTATTGAGGTAAAAAGCCGCATTTCTGATTGAACCCTGTTCACATGCCATCAACGGATGAACCGGCGATTTGGAAGCCAGGCTGCGAAATCTCATCCCCTTCTGGGAAAGGTTTGTCAAGCACCTCCCACACGTTTGGTTCCATATGAACAAGATAGCTCAAAAAGGACACAGTCTGGCATGGCAGAGTGAGATGGTATGTCGGTGTGGTGGATCTAGGGTAATAACAGGCTTCAAGCGCACGGGGGCAACTAAAGTTTGCTCCTTATCTCCCTGATCCGTGCACCTTCAAGGCGTTCATCTGAAGAATAGAAAAGTTGATCAGAGATGATCTATGAAAGAAGAGACCAACACGCACAATTGGTGTCAAACAAGGTATCGTTCGGAACAGGAACAGCGTGCAGGTGGATATTCGAAGTGTCGACCATCTCGGGTACAACTTCTTTGAGATTACGGGCACCCAGTAGTCGCATGTTCATCTCAAATTCGTCCTAGCGGACCAGTGAGTAACGCAAACGAGGAAACCTGTGTAGCAACCATACATGCAAGATTTGCAAGGCCTTTTCCATTCCCTCTTGTCCGTACGACGAGAATGCATAGAGAAACGGACGGCCCACACCAACTGTTATCTTGTAAGCGAGACGTACGCAATTGAAACTGTCATCATACCTGCTGTGGCCCCGAGAGCCACCGCCTTGATAACGTCAGTTGCGCGACGGACACCTCCATCGATGAACAATTGGAATTTCTCGTTAGGGAAGTTCAGCCCGCGCTTTTCCTTTAGTTTGTCCACAACTTCGACAAGGATCTCAATTCCGGAACGGGAAAAGTCCAATTGACGACCACCGTGATTGGAAAGGACAACTCCAGCCAACCCTAAGTCGTAAGCCTCAAGGGCATCTTCCCAGCATTGCACACCCTTCAGGATCAACGGCACTAAACCACAAGAGATCAACATCGTCCATGCCGAATAGGGTTCTCGGATCTTACTGTTGGTTATGCTCTTGAAGAATTTCATGTCCGACCAATTCAAGCCTGGGTCAATGAAGGACTTTACACATACGATATGAGTTACACGGTTCCCCGCAGAAGCAATGCAACGCTTACACTTATGGCTCTTGCAGCACCTTGCGAGCGATCGACGCCGCCTTGCCCAGCTTGTTTCACTTCTGAGGGATCCTCGGCGTCGAATTTCTGCCTCATGTCCTTCTCGCGGCGACCAAGCTGTGGTGCATCAACAGTAATGAACAAACCCTTGATCCCGCGTTTCTCAGCGTGCTGGACGATTCGCTTAGTGATTTCGCGGTCCTTGTTCACGTATAACTGGAAGAACTGGACTTGACCAGGAGCAGCAGCATCCACGATCTCATCGAATGAACATGATGCAAGAGTGGGGATCTGCACACTCAATTGAGACACACAAGGGAGATATTACCAACATGTGATCTTACCATCTGTATAACGCCATGTTTCGCGGCAGCTCGGGTCAGGTTAAGTTCACCGTCGGGGTGACCGAGCTTTCCAAGGGCAGTGGCAGTCTAGGTGTGAGAAGTCAACGACACTGAGCTTCGACCAAAGGTCATTCGTACGATGTACAGAGGCATGCTCGTCTTATGTCCCAGAATCGTCGTCGACCAGTCAACTCTGGTGACGTCCCGAAGAATGCGAGGACGGAACCACACGCTATATGAGGTGTCAGAAGAAACTTGCACTGACCATACATGCTGGCTTACCGGTGAAAAGCAGAGTGGTTTTCGCGGTTGGTGATTTCATCATCGGCGGCAGAAGAGTAATATGCCCACGCTTTCTCTGGCATGACCGTCCTAGCAATAGCCTTGGAAGAGTGAGGAACGAAACCATCTATTCGAGGCTTTAGATTACCAACCTCGAAGTCATGAAGGCTAAGAATCTCGGAAAGGAGTGGACGAGCTGCGATGCGAGCTTGCCTCGCACGCTCCCCGTCAGTGATCACTTCCTCGACCTTCTCCACGGTTGCAAGGTCGACAGGCCCAAGGCTATCATATATGAGCGAACACGAATGTAGAACAGACACTGTTTCTACTGACTGTTTCTCCGGTTTCAGGTTGGTTGTGATAGCGTCCGGTGGATGAATGGGCTCATATTCCTTTCTGTTAATGTGATCAACGCTCCACTAGAGGTGCCCGTGGACTGTAGAACGTACGTCGCATCTTTACCTGCGTACTTCAGGATAATTCGGCTCCCACCTGTTCGGCTTGGTAATTGAGTCGGGAGAAATCCATGGATTCGAACATACCGGGGTGGTCTGGGACAAGGTAACCAAGTAAGCACATACAATGACGCGATAGCACTCACCATCCAAAAAGTCAGTAACGTCGTACACATTTCCTACACGAAAACGAAACATTCAGCCACAGTGCCGCAAAGTTGACTGACGTATCTATAGTCAAACGTAAACATTGCAGTTGAACATACCATGGACAATGATCCAGCAACTTTCGCGGCTGTTGTGCAAAGCGACTTCCTTGCCTGTGAGTGACTTTCCGTGGGCCATTGCAGGGAGTAGTTACAGGTTGGGAGTGTCCACGGTTTGCTTTCACTGTTATGTGCAAGCGGATGCCCCCGTCCGTCCCGCATATCCCGTCCTGGGAACGAGAGAAAGGCATGTGTGTATATGCGACACCGCGAAGCAAACTCCGACACTTCAGAATTCAAACCCGGCCACAACGAGTGAAAACACTAACAAAACGCCACCTGTCAGGGTTCTAGGCACACCAACTCTGAACAGATCATTTTGCCTGACGTGGCAAGCACTATACATTCCATACAGACTACTCAACATACAGAATGATTCCAGTGCCAGCTTTTATTGATCGTAGATATAGAGATTATAGAGGAAAGAGAAAATCTAAAGGAGGGTGACCATAGCTACCAAGATGCTGATGACTATCTGTTACACAGCATAATAGGATTCCAAGGAAAACGAGAGCAGCCGCGATAGAAGAAAAAAGATACGTCAACGATGGTCGACCTTAAACGACATCGAAAGCACTTCCGCCTGCGCGCGCATCGAGGCTGGTAACGTCAGACAAACCTAAGATGATGTTGTGAGTATTAGTCTTCAGATCGTTGCACAGAAACCTACCCATGACTTCGAAAAACGCTTTTGGGTCCATTCCTTGTGCGGAGCTGAAATCGGTGCCGGTCTTCTTCAGCGACTGCATAGCTGCACGAATACCGTGGACTGCAGCGACACAGGAGACAAGGGAAAAGACTGAACAGATATTAAGGGCCAAATATACCACCCATCGTCCAGCTGACTCACTGATAATTTTTGCTCCGAGTGCCTCAGCCTCTTTGCAAGTGAAAGATGGTGTAAGACCACCAGAGATGACATTGACGAGAACAGGTTTTGGAGCCAAAGCTGCCACCGTTGAAGTGAGGAGCTCAGCAGTCTTGACACCCTCGATGAAGCAAACATCGGCACCGGCATCTGCCGCAAGCTTCAGACGTGTAATAGCTTCCTCCATACCAAGAACCTGAGCGGAATCTGTGCGCCCGATGATAACCTATACATGAATTAGTGATATGATTGACAGGTTCATCCATGCTACTCACGAAGTTAGAATTGCCAGGAATGGAATCACGAGCGATCACCGCAGCACGAATACGGGTAATAAACTCTTCCCGAGAAACGACTTGCTTCCCCATCAAATGACCGCAACGCTTAGTCTGTACTTGGTCCTCGATGTGCATAGCAGCCACACCGGCGCGGGCGTATTGGTAGACAGTGCGGGCAACCATAGCGGTCCCACCAAAGCTGGAAAAATAAAGCAGGTAAGAATCGGCATGAATAAAATAAGATTCCCAGGTTACGTACCCGGTGTCAGCGTCGGCGATAACAGGAGTCGTAGGACTCAAACTGCAGACCATCTGGGCACTCTGGACGAAGTCGTTCAAAGTTGCGATAGCAAGGTCTGGTTGACCGAGACGGGAGGCCGTCGTAGCAGCTCCACTTTGGTACATGCAGTCGAAGCCTGCCTCAAGTGCACACCGGGCACTGATACCATCACAAATACCAGGAGCAATCTACCAACCATAATTGAATCAAACTTGACCGGTTGCGAGGAAAATGTGTACGAACAACAATACCAGGGCGAGCGAGCATCTGACGAAGACGAGTGGCAGGATCCCACGACAGAGGACCCTCCAAGAAGTTCTTGGGGTCCAGGCGAGAGTTGTAATACACGCCAGCCTTCAAGGGGGCTTCGGGAGAAGGTACTACAGCGTCGACGTTGGACTCCTCGACGGGGATTTCGGGAACCGCTGTAGCGACAGCAGCGCCATTCGATTCAGGAGTCTTGTAGAAGTCAAGTCCGGGCATGGTGATGAATGTGTAAGAGGATGTTTGTCTGTATACACAAAACGGAATAAGAGGAGAGACAAGTTGGGGTGACCTCAGGGAAACCACTGAGCTTTATAACCCTCCCGGTCGGATGATTTTTCCATTTCAGTGAGATGGCAATGTGTTCAAAGGGTCGGCACTTGTTACGTAGGGTTGTGAAACTGTGTGCGGCGCTATACCTTTCCCCCGTTTCGGTGTGCCGTGATTCCGGGTATCGGTTTCCGCGCTCAAGTTGGATGGCGCGCCGCGGGAACAGACGGAGACGAAAGAGCAGCAAGCGCTATGAAGGTGGAAAGTTGTTGTAGATACAGCCATATTAATTGGCACTTGCATATGGATCAGATTCATCAAGAAATCGAGCCCCATCAACCGCCATCAGAGGCTGCCTGTGGTGCACGAAAAAGGATTAATGTGCATTGGAAAGGCCGGCGGGGATCCCTGATTTCCTGATTTGCTAGCCGTCCTCCAATCACAGTTCTCAAAGGACCGTGTCATTAAGCGAGAACGCGACAGCAACTGTCTTCAATCTAGATAGGCCTACCCGAGATTGCCGGATTCGCCGGATCGGGTTCCAACTCGGCCTGGTCTCGGCGCCGCAGCAGGTCCAGGGCCCGCGTTGAACATGATATCATGGTAAATGAAATCGTCAGAACTTGGCTTACCACAGGAACCAACGGCGGCGTGGAAGTACTTTGGTCTACTCGACTCTGTTGCACCTGCCGTTGGAGCTCAAAATTCCCGGATACTTCTCCTCGGTGTCAGTTTTGGTCAATAAGAGCCACGCCATTCCCTGCATCAAGGTTCTGACGGTGCTTGAGCGGAAGTAAGTACAGCAACAAGGAACATGCAACTTGCGGACGTGACGCCAAGGAATCGTTCTCCATATATAGATCGCCTTTTGAGGTCAATCTTGAGGAAAGATCTCAAGTTGACCATAAACGGACCACGGCCGCGGCTCCACCCGGACCGCGCCCACGTCGAACTGCGATCACAGTAGCGTGCTGTGGCACCAGTGACGAACCGGGGGACAGGAAACATCCGATGGGCCTCACGGCGGTACGTCCTGCGGCGTTGTGAGGACACGCTCACTGCACTCCCACTGCTTCCTTGTTCGATGAGTTTTGCCATTTGCTGGCTCTGCTAAGATTGTGGAGTTAGAGAGGAAACAATGGGATGAATCATGATCGATAGGCAATGTATCGGGTTATACCTCTTCGTTGGCAATTTTTGTCCTGCCGAATACCAAGATATTCCCAGCTCGAGTCGAGGCTTCCTGTAGTGGAGAATTCTGGAAAGAACAGCTTGGGATGAGTTGACATAATTGAACGAGTCGGCAATCAAATACGTCCGAATATGACTTCACTACTAAAGATTATGGTGTTAGAGGGGAAACAACACAATTGAAATGCAATGCCGTCGGGTTCCTCTCGTCGCCGTTTTTCACCCCGCCGAGTATCAAGCGCTTTGATAATATCTCTAGCTCGTCGACGTTCCTGCAGCGGTTCGCGGAAATATGACAGCGCATGATGATCAAACAGTTGGAAATCGCAAGCAAGAAACCCATGGAGGTCTGTGCCATTTCTCCGTCTAACCCGGGGCCCGGTAGTAACCCCAAGCAATGCCTTAGCTTGCCCTTGCAATTACCTCCACCTTAGGTGGCACCTCAGACCAAATATAATATCTCGTGTGCGTATGCATCGGACCAGTTTTCAGACCGGGCCATGGCATTGGGCGCATCTCCGACTTGGTCGAACTGACTCCTAGTAATTTAGTCGACGCGAACAGCGTCCGAGCACGCGCACCAGAGGCGCACGTCGAGCTTATTCCCACTGGCCCATCGACTCATCTAGTATGAAGGATGCTCGGTTCTTCTGAGAGCTCAGTTCACCTGGCACCTTAACTCAGTGTGTCCTTGTGGCGAAGGCGGCAACGAGCGAGGATGAGGTGATAGCGTTAGCTGTGGTGCAGAGCCACACCTCTATTCCTCTCGATTCTGGTGGTGGTAGCCTTCGCGCATGCTGTACCGTCTAGGTGGTTGAGAAGCGTAGTCATTATGAAAACAGAGAGTTAACGCAACTTTGGGTCATAACTCTTTCTTTCAAGTAGACCGACCCCAAGTTGACACTAAGCCGGACTCAGCTCAAGACCAGCTGTAAACCGAAGACCCGATCATTCTAGAAGACACAGCGTTCTAGAAAGCGGTGTGTTCTAGAAAAAACGGCACCCGCCATACTTGTAGTACTATGTAGTCACCGCTAAGTTTAACCATAGTATTTCCATCAGATTGCGAGAATAAGCGAAACAACGTGTCAGCCAGTGACGACAGGATTTCAAGGGTTAATGTTTCGATGGTTCAGGTACACACCCATTGTCACATTGAACCGAAAAGAAGTACGGCCATCACGTTACGGATCATCACAGTCCCGGATACAAACTCTGGCCTCGAGTATAACATAGAGAGGCTGCTTAAGCTATTAGCGAGAGCTACAAGTGGTATGTATTGTATCTAAGTAAACGGCATTGCCCCGAACTGTAAGAGCTATTTCTGTATGGTAAGTAACATGTGAATAGGTACAGCCGAAGCTCGGATCAGTGCAAGAGAATCAGTATATGCTCTTCAACAAAGATAGCCACACCTCTTGGTTCTAATATATAGATGCAGATCAGTTGGCCCTAACTATACTCGGCTGCAGTTCTCTAGATTTTTATTGGTGTGTGTAGACAATCGCCAATTCTTGACTCGGACCCCGCAAGTCAGGTCACACTTCCGACCGGATTCGGGGGTTCAAATCGACGCACTGAAGAGGAGATTAAAATTCATCAGTGCGACC
>JBBPRU010000203.1:0-12945 GCA_038093245.1 Boletus holoroseus
GCTAGATGTGGCCTTTCTGAATGCTTGCTGTATAGGCTGCCGTGGCTGACACCAATGGGTTCAGCTCTCCCGACTGGTAGACAATGATCAATAAACGTTGTCCTTCGTAAGCTTCGTCCCCGCCATGTTCCAGGACTCCCCATTATATTCACTCACGTGTGCATCTACATTCTTTCCATGTCTGTATCCTCTAAGTCAGGAAATCACCAATCGCGCTGGCATCACATACGGTCGATCCCGTCAAGTGCTGCCCTTCTTTACCAATTCCCCTCTTGCCCTATGCACAACCTAGTGATTTATGCCTGTATCTCACCCCTTTTGTTTTCTTCTTCGGCGCTTTCCCTGGGGAATTGGCTAGCAGTACCTGGATGCGTTCTATATACGTCAGCCTGCAGTTTCCATTCGGAACATGTATTCCCAATACACTGTTTTTCTTACTACCTTGTTACTTCCCTAACAATTATATTTCCTTAACGTGATCACACCGACTCAACTCACTTGTTGGGGGATGATACATACGTGAAGTCGTGGTCTATTTTCGAGTCATGTTACTGATGAAAACCCTGCTGCAGCACTAGGAAGAAAAATGAAACACCGGAGCCCCCAGTTCTTCCGCAGCTCTACTCTCAACTCGGCATAACTAGCAGCGCTAGTACAGCGTACCATCCCCAAACGGACGGACAGACAGAACGACTCGTTCAAGAGATGGAGCACTTCCTTTGACTCTTTACGAATTACCACCAATCAAACTGGGCCGACTGGCTTGCCCTTACCGAGTTCTCATATAACGACCGAGTTCAAAGTTCCACTGGCTACTCTCCCTTTTTGGGCAACACCCCTGGAAGGGGCCGCAGCCCCACGACGTGAAGGCCGTGTTGAGGCGGCGGAGGACTTTGCAAATCGCATGCGACAAAGTCATCAGGAGGCCGAAGCGTCATGCTTCTCTGTTCCTGTTCTAGGTACAGTGTCGTCGCCCTGCCGAGTCGTCTTACTTAGCCCATTCTCTGTACTAGCAATCAGCGTGCTTTGTCGTCTTGTGCGCTGCGGTTTCTAGCGAACCTGACACTTAGTGCCCTCGGGGTCAGCTGCGATACTGCGTACACAAAGATACGGGCGATGGGTGAGTCAAAGATATAGTAGACGCCACTCGGCACGTGTGCTACTCACAGGTAGACGTCATCGGGATTGTTGGGGATAAGCTCGACCCGATCCGCCACCATTCATCACTTTGGCAGGTGACGAAATTGACTAGGACTGCCGTCGGAGCCATCCAATGGAACTGCAAAAGGGGATGAACGTGCGCTACAGACCACACGGTTGTCTTCATTCTTACTCTGTTCGTAGTTATCTTTGTCCATCATGGGCAGATCTCTGAAAGACGTTGAACCCTTTTCTCTCTCCCCGCTTCCCAGGCCCTCGATTGCCGTCGCACAGAGGGAGGATGTTGGAGCACCGCCAGAGTCGGGATCATCACTCAACTACCCCTGTTCCAAACGAAACTATCTTTGGTGGAGAACACGGATGGAGACAGATCGCGTTCGACGGAGACACCTCGTTGCCTTTCTGTTGGATAAGCCTTGCGGTCAGGTGAGTCGAAGCAAGAAAGGAAGCCCTTCACATCGGCACCGTGACGAGACTTGGTGCTTGGATATATTATATCGTGACCGAACTCCCTTGACGCCTGGGGTCCTTGGGGTCGGGCTCTGTAACTCTGACACCAGCCTCCGCATATACACCCAAGTTGCAAGGCAGGTTCGCAGCGTTTGTGAACAAACTCGTTTACTCAGCATGCATAACATTCCCATTTTATTAGTGATTATGATCTCATATGTACTGGGTAGAAAAACATGTCCAGCCACCAGGATGTTGAATCGTGACGCCTATCTGTTGCATTTTGATTTGGATTGACAACTGCCAGTGCCATCAAAGCGTCAAGCCTTCAAGAAAGGTTTGCGCCGTTGCCAGGTGGCGCCTCCCAAGTTGGACTCGTGACCAATCCGTCTATAGGATGAGCCGTCGATATCGGACTGGTAAATTTGGTTGTGGTGAGCTTACTGGTACACTGGTCCGTCTATCGTCCTGAGCTTTCTGACGATCGTGTTTCCTCATTGGTAGATGATCACGTGTCCCGATCAACCTCAACGAAATTTACCAGACCGTCTGATAATCGACGGCTTGCCTGATAGAACGGTCTGCTCACCAGACTACATGTCACTGACACGTTTCACCTAGCTGTCACCCCTCACAGAGTCCTAATCTCTGGTTTCCATCCTTTGGCTCGTCGAACTAGGTTCTTGAACCGCTGACACCGGGGGCAAACTTTTGCCTCAACTTCGCATGCATTATGACTCTATGAAAAAGTTTACTGTGCCTGAACATTGGACAGGAACCCCTTGCCACGCTACATGTACCTCAAAGAGGCGGGTAGGGGGTCTGGCAGGGAGAAAAAAAACAGTCGTGCTAGTGCTGGCAGTTCCTGAATGACCCAGTGACCGCGACCGCATGCTGTTTTCTCATCTTAGCCGTCCCCAGGATCCGAATAAAAGCTGGTCCTTCTCCGTGCCGTTTCTCTGCACAACCAAGTCCCCACCTTCATCATGATCGCCGCAAAGTTCTACCTAGCGCTCCTCGTAGCCTGTCTCGTCCAGGTTTCGCTCGCTCTTCCAGTAGTACGCCCCCCCATCTCCTCTGTGATTATGGTTGAACTGATCATCCCACTCCAGACGGTAACCGAGCAGGTTACTCGGGACGCCGAGGTTATTCCATCTTCCAATCGGCTAGATGTGGCCTTTCTGAATGCTTGCTGTACAGGGTCCTGTGAATGACAGCACTACCGGCGGTGGCAGCACTCCCGACTGGTAGACAATGATTAACGAACGTTGTCCCTCGTAAGCTTCGTCTCCGCCATGTTCCAGGACTCATTATATTAACTCGCGTGTGCATCTACATTCTTTCCATGTCTCTATCCTCCAAATCAGGAAATCACCAATCGCGCTGGAATCACATACGGTCGATCCCGTCAAGTGCTGCCCTTCTTCACCAATTTCTTTCTTTCCCTATGTACAATCTACTAGTAACGATCTATGTCCGTATCGCACCCCTTTTGTTTTATTTCTTCGGCGCTTTCCCTGGGGAATTGGCTAGCAGTACCTGGATGCGTTCTATATACGTCAGCCTGAGCCCTGCGGTTTCCATTCTGACCATGTATTTCCAATACCCTGTTTTTCTTACTACCTTGCTACTTCTATAACCATTGGATTTTCTAAACGTGATCACATCGATTCAACTCACTGGTCGAGGGTTCACAACATAGGTGAAGTCATGGTCTGTTTTTCGAGTCGTGTCACTGGTGAAAATTCTGCTGCTGCACTAGGAAGAAAAATGAAATACCGGAGCCCTCGGTTCAATCTTCCGCGGTCCATACCCTAGTACTGCCTTCGGGGTCAGCCGGGTGATATCGGATACTAGTACACTGGAAGGATACGGGCGATGGGTGAGTGAAAGACATAGACGCTACTCACGAGCGGACGTCATCGAGGAAGTTGCTGGAGATAAGGAACCACACACTCGACCCGGTCTGCGATCCGCCATCATTCGCCACTTCGTGCTGCGAGAAGAATTGGGGAGTCAATGGCTGACAATTCTCGTTACTTTTAGAGCTTGTTCGGAAAGACCTATCGCTGTTTAGATTTGTATGTTTTACTCTGACTCAATCAGCCGGATCCGTATACATACAACACCCAAGTTGGCAGGTTCGCAGTAATCCGAACAAACCAAGTCCGCGGCGGGTGCGCCTCTCGCCCCATCTCTATGGTGCGGTGGCTGAGTGGAGCAGAGTTCTGATGCATATGTCGTCTCACCACAAATCCGGAACGTGTCCGTAACGCCCCCCCGTATCGTGGTAATCACTTTGGACACGATCGAGAGCCTGCTAACGCCACCTGCTCAATGATGTGCTAGGGTTGTAGGGTCAATATAGCGGTGCAGAATAATTGAAAGGGGGGTGGAGATAGTTGGCAAGGGGATGGGACGAGAGATGGCCCAAGGGGACCAGCGGGGGTGATCAGACGGCACTGCGCGCGATCCTGTCACGCGTGAAGACGAGGTAGCTTCACTACGAAGCCTCAATTGGTGAAACGCTGATGTGCTACTGTAGTGCATCGTACCAAGGACGGACGACGACCGACATCATTCTCATGCGCTATATCCCTCCACTTTCTCGGACACTTCGACACACTCCTTTGTCCCCACATCCTCGAGTGCATGTTTCAAGCTACAAGGGAGCGCAAGTCAGTTAGCCCGTTTCGGTCCGGGAAGAATACACGAACATTGCTTCGTCATCCAACACTGTCGTATCCCGGACTCGCATATAAATCATCGGGAAGGCGAATATGAGGCCGGCTGCGACGAGGCACCACGTCGATAGAAAGATGTTCATGTACCTGGGGGGGGAGTGGACGGTCAGTATCTTTGCATCGTGGGCGGATCGCAAAGGATTCAGGACGACAAACGTGACAAGATAGATACGAACGGTAATCCGATGGCATCCATACGCCATACGCCTGCTGCTCCTGCAGACTGAAGCGAGTGATCTGGTATTTGTATGTCGTTGTCTCAGTCAGCACAGGGCCCCGGGATGCAACGAAGAGGAGGGCGATATGAAACGCTCACAAAATCCTGCATAAATCGCAAGCTTGTTCGTGTCGTTGGACATGGCGCCAATCAACCAAAACGACGCCGTCTGCCACATCGCATCTAGCAAACCATAGAAAATCATGAGCCACACGTGCGCTGGGTACGCCGAGTCGTAAATGTCCATCTTTTGCGCGTCTGATGGGGTCGACGTGCGCGTGTAGGCTCTGCATTAGACGGGGTTCATGGCGAATTAGCGATAAAGGGGGTCTCGTTAGTCGCAGGTATCGCGCGACGTGAACGACGACGTGAACTCACTTTTGGTACTCGTATGCCCAGATGTGGACAATGAAGACCATCACGAGGAGGATACCCCAACCTGCAAAGGCCCGGGTACGCCGACGGAAACGAGTGCTATCCAAGACGAGACCAATCATCCACGAACCGATGATCTGGGAAAGCCAATACATCAGGTTATTGAGCGATCGTGCACGAATGTTGAACAGGGCCGAATTGTAGTCGTTAAATTCTGCCGCATTTTTTTTCGAGCCCGTTATGACGACGTCCGTACGTGAGATCATGTAGGGGACTTACGCCAGGTATAAAAGTAGTTACTCGCAAAGAACATGGGAAAGAGGAGGAGAATCATGGGGTCCGATATGATGGCCACCCAGAGGTTGTAAAACTCGGACTTCCAAGACGGAGAGCGTGGCGTGATGACTTTCGTTCCATCAGTGCGAATCATCTTGTTTGGGTCAGCCATCAGGAGTGGGATGATGACTCCGATGAGCGTAAGTATTAGGAAACCAATCTGGGCGCGCGAGTGTGCATTAGACAGGGTAAGGCCGTCAGTAGAGAACGTACATATGTCCCATTTCCGACTAGGAAGGACGTGGTATTAGAAATCAGAATATTTCATGTCAGCTTCTGAGGCATGACATACCGCTATTGTTCTAACAGCCGTTTGCAGATAAGTCGTCGAGTAAAGTTTGAGAGCACAAATGAACGTACCGTCGATTTAAAGTTTTGCCCAAACGACACTGAAGAACCGACGACTGCACCAAGATTGAATATGCCCCAAAAGATACTGATGAAAACACCCTTTTGCGCCTCGGTTGGATAACTGAGCATCAAAGACCCTTGGGCCGTCCACAAGAACGCAGCCGTGATACCAAGAAACGCTCCTGCACCGATAACGAAGCCACCTGCGTCCGGATGAATGTTGATAGCCCTAGCAAACCGACATGAGTACCATCCTCCAGTGGCCCAGACGGGAAATATGCACAGGTACGAGCCCACATAGAGTGCATAACCAAACGTGCCCAAAAAAAGCGTCCATTTCGCGCCAATCTTGTTGCTCACCGTGCTTGGCCAAACGTCAAGTTCTTCGCGCGTGTCAAAAGGATGAATGGACGATTACCCAGCAAAGAACGAAAAGAAAGCATATGTCGAGTAGAGTGCGCATGTCGAATTCGCGGACGTCGTGGCGTTCACTTGTCCACCACCACCGAGACCGGTCAAGGCGTTAAACATGCCAGGACACAAGAAGCAGACGAAGCCGAGCATGACGAGCTGCGTGATAGGGTGATAGTATAAACCCTTTAAGCCACCGGGTCGCTCGAAGCGTTCCTCGGATGAATCGGCGTCGATGCTCGGGGAAAACCTCGAGTCCTTTGCGAGAGGGTTCCCGTGCATGGTAGATAAGTCGGTGGGGAACAAGCATGCGCACGCGTAAGATTCTGCTACTTATACCCCGATAAGAGGATATATCATGGGACTAGTTTCTCCGCGGCCAGACGACGCAGCGGGGAGGGAGACGGCGAGCCAGGCATGTAATAATAGCTCGGTTATAGGTCACGGTTCACCCTGAGAAAAGATAAGATACCATGGGCCTCCACCTTAATCGAGTGTATGAGAGGTCGTGATAACAGCAAGTTGGCAGTGCGCAACAACGCAGGTTGGCTCACGGGATGTAGTAGGCAGATCCACCAGCTGTACGCCACAAAGCCAACAAATCAGTTTAAACGTCGTCACATTTTCGGTTTGAAGATCTGCATGACAAGACAAGGCGGTCAACCTGTGAAAGAATGGCACAGAACACTTGTTCAGGTGATCGAACGGCTGCGAAATCCTTGGCAAGGCCAAGGTCAATGCTGTCACGTGAGATGGTATGAACCATATGGTGGCAAGTACTGGCCACACACTGAATCCTCTCCGTTTTCATTCCCAGGATCCTCGGAAACCCGCAGGGAACGCTGGGGACGACGCTTTTGCTTCCTTTCTAATGCCGAAGTTCTCACGCACTCCTCGTTTGCAAGTCCTGGAGATTGAAGGACACAGATATTCCTCCATAGAATCAGTAATCCTTGGTGGAGAGATCCCAACGGTTCGTAAATTGAAGCCCTCTTACCATCACTACCCGTCTCAACTGAGTGGTTTGACATCTCTTAGCTTGCCTGGAGTATATTCCATCCTGAACAGACATGGCGGAGCTTCAGTACTTCAGTACTTTTTAGGTTATATGCACAATCTCGTGCATCTACATCTTTAGAAAGCCCCCTGACAGGGAACTTGTCCCCAGTTCACTCGAACGTGATGGTCATTGTCCTCCTCCAGCTCGGAATCAAATTTGCATCTACGCACCAGGAACATGGGATCCCATCAACAAGCGACGCCTATCGCATTGCATTATCAAAAGGTGTTCCTATCAACGGCCTCGAACGCTTGTCAACCCTTTGTGAGAATGCTTTGGGGCGTTTCCAAGAACTTTCTCCTCAGTCGCTAGCAGCAAGAGTGATCTGATTTCACCACTTTCTCTCGTCTCTTGCGACGACACAGACGGATACGTGGATCAACATTTGCTTTGTGCGCCGCATTTAGAGGTGTTGGAATGGGTTTCGTGTTGGATGGATGGGATCCGTGACGTTCATAGGCTCCGCAAGGAGCGCCGCTCTCCATCTACCAAGAGCAAGTTGAGCTATCAAGCGACTCGCCATCGAGGACGTCAGTGTGAACGCGTTGAATTCGGAATATTTGTTGGACATGCTAGTTGACGAGGTCTGTTTGGTCCGTTATGCTAGGATGTTGGCTTGTTCAAATGTAGGTTCCGCGTCTGGAAACGAACACTATGTATACCAAGGGGACAATTGTGGCTGTGTGTTGATCAAATTCTCGATCGTGGAAGTTTCTTACTAAAACAAGGTTTCTGCCGAAATTCGGCCGTGTATCTAGTATTGACACAGCCACAGACAAAAGATCAAGCTAAGCAATTTGCGTTACTTCAGGTCGACCACATCGACGGGGTGCTTTATTGGGCGTTCCGGGAGTCACCAGACTAGTTGACCATGGCCTCCTCGTCCGCTGCGGTCCAATTTACTACCAAAACGCCCTATGCCCTCCCCTCCCAAAAATTTATGATCCCACTCGACTGGAAACGCTACCAACTCTCACAGCTCATCAACAAAGCCCTCTCTCTCACAAAACCCATCCCATTCGACTTTCTCATTCGTGGCGCGATCCTACGAACCACGCTCGGAGACTGTCGCACAGAACATGGTATCAGTGAGGTACGCGTCACGTCAGGGAGATCATGTGCACGACAACCTTGTTGATGGACAGGACAGGAAGATACGCTCGAGATCGAGTATTTCGAGTCGGTGTTGCCACCACAGCGCATGACGATGCTTCCGCACGAGGATTGGGTCTCCTCGATCTCGTGTCGTATATCCCAGTACGCCTCTTCCCACATGTGTCCTTATCACGCTCCAATGCACGTTCTTCCAGACACTTTCTAACAGGCTCGTACGACGGTCACGTCCGTCTCTTTGATTACGCGCAACAGTTGGTCCGGGATGTTCCAGTGCACCAGGCACCCATTTCCTCTGTCTGTGTCATCCCGTCCCCAGCATCGACGGACGCGTCTGTGCTCATCGCGAGCGCCTCGCACGATTTGACGGCTTCCCTCACCCGCATTTCGCTCGTACCCGACGCATCCCCGTCCTCCCAAACCCTCGCCTCGCTCCACCTCCACACCTCGCCTCTCTCTTCCATCTCCTCCGATCACACCGGGTCCTATCTCCTCACTACATCCTGGGACCACCTCGTCGGCTTCTGGGATACCACTATTCCCGCGCAAGATGAAGTCATACCCACGTCCGACCTGGCTTCCGCTTCCGAGCGCAAAAAACGACGCAAGATCACCAGCGAGGTTGACCAGGGGCATGGAAAACGCAAAGTCCCCACCACCGTACTCAAGTCGCATACGGCACGGGTATCCAAGGCGGTCTTCGCGCCCGGATCGAACGACCGGGCATATAGTTGTGGGTTTGACTCGACGGTGCGGACGTGGGACGTCGAGTCGGGCGTATGTGTGGATACGATCGTACGTCTTTCGTCCTCCGATCTCGTGCTGGTTCCCGTTTCGTCCCTATTTATTTATTTACTTTCATTCTTGTTCGTCTAGACTGTCCCTGAACGACCGATGCTCGATCTGGTGGTCACACCCGATGGACATACCCTCTTCGCGTCCTCTACCGACCGGACCGTCTCTATCTTTGACCTCCGTTCGCCTTCGCTCGCGAGTACAGCTGGAACGCTCATGCACCCAGCCACACCATCCTGTCTGGTCTATCCCAGCGCCGCACCAAGTGCCAACGCCAACGCCAACGACGCGTCGCCTTTGCCCTCGACCCCGAGCGCACCTCAAATCCTGACTGGCGCCTACGACGGAATCGCGCGCCTCTGGGATCTCCGAAGCCTCAAGAGCGCCGTCGCGAGCATCAAAGCCTGGGACGGTACCTCCAAAAAGATTCTGAGCGTGGATTGGGTAGGCGAGGTCGTTGGGGTGGGTGGAGAAGGTGGCGTCGAGATATGGCGGGTCGGTCAGGGGGATCGGGTATTGACTAGGTGAGACGTCGGTCGTGTACCTGGTCTGGCGTGGCGGGCACAGCGGGTGGGATGCATGCTTTCCGTAGAGGGAGAGAGAGAAAACGAGCGCTTGATGAAAGCGTTATGGATTCGCATGCAAATGCTCATGGATATATATAAAATATCGATCATCTGAAAGGAATCCCGTATTCCCAGCGGTGCACTCGACCACGTTGGCCTGCATACCGTGACGTTGCAATTGGTAGAATTCGCATCCGACAACTCTGCATAGTACTCGAGAGAATCTCTGGCGTTTGTGGTCTCCACGCGGACGCGTGTGAGACAGTGTGTGCCTTCGAACGCACAACGGCAGAAGCTGTCGTTACGCATTCAAAGGCGTTGCTGGCCCCAACGGGGCATGTGTGCGAGCGCAACTGCTCAAGCCCGGAGACACGCATACGTACGTGTACGATGTCCACCTATCCGACGTCTATGGCAACGAGCGCGAGCGGATCCAGAAACGCCCACAGGCATGGCATGGCATCTTGTGGAAAAACGTTTTACTTCTGGCGTATGCGTGTCCTGTGGTCGAGAGGGCCATGGAATGCACCTTTGTGCGCAGTATGGCGCGGGCTGGTCTAATGCAGATTGGGCGCTCGTCGTGAGCCGAATCCTGCAGCCAAGATCATAGGACGAGCATTCGCACGTCCCCGGGTAAGACTACCCTTGGCAATGCGCCGATGTTGACCTCTTGCCCGGTCGTCACAACGAGGTCACCCTTGCTGCCAGTTGCTGGGAGAGTCGGAGCTAGTAAGAAGCCTGCGTGAATAGACCCATATCGAGAGAAAAACGTGTTGCCATGAGGGTCACTTTTGCAGCCGTAACCGAAACACTGTGTGCTTTTCACTCTTTGAAGCCGACGACTCCAGCGTCCCACTGCCCCTAGTTCAACCACCTCCGTGACTCGCCCGTCAACCGAGCTTGTACTTGTTGCTACACAAGGATGGGTGGTAGACGTCAAATGCGAGTGAGTGCGCCCTCCTTGATAGGTGAACGGACGTGTGTCTCACGTACCATCTCAGCGAGGGACCGCGGAACGTTTTGCAACGTCAATGCTGGTTTGTTTTCTCCCCGGTCGTTCGCAGTCGCTCATCAACTCGTTGCAGCATAAGCTTCCTGGTAGGCCGAACCAGGATGCTTCTCGTAGCGGACAAGCCTTCTTTGCAGGTCCAAAAGAAGCAGGCCCGGTCCGTCTTTTGGTGATGCTACCATGTTACAGTGATCGCTCACTGGTATTTCTTATTAGGCACGCCCGGTGAACGGTCCATCTCTTGATACAATCCCCGACGTTCATGTAACGACGGTGCGCGTACCTTGCTCAAGCGCTCAAGCTTGTATCGTCAAACTCACAGTGGACCATCATCAGCGAAAATCAAGCAAGCTCTCCGTTTCGAGCAAATTGCGTGCATGGATATGTTATGGCTCGGGTTCCGGAGACGGAACGCATTGATCTAGGTGATTTTTTATTGGTGTAATACGTAGCTGGATCATGCGTGTGTGTACGAATTCGTGTTTTCTTTGCATCGCTATGTAGTATAAGTTCTGATAAGTATCCATGATTGAACTCGGCGGGATGTTTACTCCGTGGTTACTGAGAGCAAGGCTATATGGGAGACACGCTGCTGGACTGGATGCTCCTCGAGCGCGCACTACGGCTCTTGTTGTCACTTGTTATCTTGTTCACGTGGCTACTATCAGACTCACCACCCCTTTACTCAATTTTGGCCATTTCTTGAATAACTACACATTTTATTCTCTTCGTACACATGCGACTTCCTCACCACGCGTGTTGACCACCGTTCACCAAAATACTGCAACACTAGACTCAGCGGGCGACACAAGTATAAGAGTCGGTATACTCACTCGCTTCCGGTACAGAAACTCGACGCATCCGACGCGAGCCATGTCATCACGCCGCGCATCTCGTCAGGACGCCCGATACGACCGAGTGGGTTCATGCTCGACCACTTGTCGAGCAGGTGTGGCTGTTTGTCCAGGTACGCCGCGGTCATCCTCGGTTGATCCACGTCAACACATGCACAACTACGTCCATGATATCCGACTCACTGCGTGTAGGTGTATCCAGGCGAGAGTGTGTTCACCCGGATGTTCTTCGTCCCAAGTTCACATGCGAGGCTCCGCCCCATCTGCAACACCGCCGACTTGGACGTGTTGTACGCCACCCACGGGTGGTCCTGTCTCTAGATTCAGTCTTGCTCAAATCCCTCACTATGTTCTGCTCACCCGGTTCGTGACGCTGCCTGACGTCGACGCAATCAGGACAATGCTTCCCCCGCGCCCGAACCGTTCCATCTGTCGACCAGCTGCCTGGGCGGTAAACAGCACGCCCGTCGTGTTCACCTCCAGCACCTGCACCACCAACAGTCAGTGTGCCCTTCCCGACCCATGCTTACGCACCTCTTTGAACTCCTGCCCAGGGTACTCCAGACACTCTGTGTTTTCCTTCAAGATTCTCGCTGCGGCAATGCAAAAGTCAACTCGCTGCTCCTTGTCCCCAATCTCTTCTGCCTTTTTCCACAGCAGCGCTTGATCCCTCACATCCGCACTAAAGTATTCCAACCTCGATCCGTTTCCCAGCTTGCTCACATACGCCCGAGATGCGTTGAATTCCTCCGACGGTTCCTCTGGTAGATCGAAGCAGTAGACCACCCGCGCACCTGCCTCGGCGAGTGCAATCGCCATCTCGAGTCCAAGACCCCGGTTACCCCCCGACACCAGCCCAACGCGATCGGTGAGCGCAAACTCGTCAAAGATCTTGGGGCGAGGGACGAAGGAGGGGTCCTGTTTCGCCTTGAGTGCAGCCTCGATGCCCAACGGCGCGTGAGGTGAAACAGATTGTGCGTTTCTACATATCCGTATCCAATGAGACCGAGATTCGACCCAAGAATGACGGCTTACAAGGATGTCATTTTGAATGGACAGTGCAAGCGAGATGCTGTTATCGCTGATCAAAACACGATCGCTATTTAACCCCTATTGTTATCGGATGGGCCACCTCCAGCCCACCAGAATATTCAGGCACATGAAGAAGGTCGGGGAAAGTGCTGAGATCACATGCGACTAACCAGATGTAGTTGGGTCAGCATGAATTTCACAGGGACCTAGCAGCGTGTTTGCATGAGGATGATGTTCCTCCCGCTTCCATCTTATTCTCGATTGTCACCAAATATCGAGTGCGAGTGCTCAAACCACGGTGTGATCGCCCTTTGTGAATAGAGCCTCGCCAGTAGACCATCAAGTACACTTTGGCTTGGATTCCTCCCAGCGGCGCTCCTCCCATTGTCCCTCTCTAATGACGCTATGCAAGGATTCACCACGTCGACTACTTGCCTGGTCGATGCAACGAGGTCACCCTGCACGGATCCG
>JBBPRU010000204.1:0-12889 GCA_038093245.1 Boletus holoroseus
CAAGGCAAACTGCAGCCTAAATCGCAGCACCCCCAACCAGCGTCAGCTAGTGATCCTCAAACGGCCGATAGGGACGGAACATAATCACACTTATTGTATTTTGGCACGAGGGCCCTGGATCTCCGATACATGCCCTCATCGTAATTGGATGCCCCTTGGGCCTTGGAGAAATGGCAAAAAAGAGGTTCTAGTGTAAAGTTCATCACACCGGGTCAAGGACTGGTGTCATCGCACTCACTCCGACTCTGCTTCATGTCCCACCGATCAGAAGTTCGTACAGTGGGGCAGGTCGTAGTGCATGACACAATGGTGCAAAACCCTACACTTTTCGTCATCCAAGTAAACCCAACTTACCTTGAGCGAGAATTTTACACGTTTTGCTGACTCCAACGCTTATCAGTGAAATGGTTAGCCAATTCGATCTAGCTACGTATGCATCGCTCTGCATATGTACGTCCATTTTTCACTGGGTCCGATCTTCCAGCACTAGAGTCCTTGGCTGCTCATCTTCTGCACTTGGCGGGCGTCGCAGCAATACGAGGAATGATACAATGCCAAGAGATCATTTCTAGAAAACTGGCCAACGTGGTCAGTCCAAGGACCAACTTCAATTCCGTTCCATGGTACCCGTAAGACCCTAGTTGTCTACTATACTAGTTTGCTTCACTTGGCAGTGGGCACTCCATTAGGCCCCATCCTCAAAACCATGAGGTACTTGGGTTTAACGCATGCTCGACTCGGAGGTCGAGGAGTCCGATGGCCATCTTCGACGCTCCACAGCGTGGCATGTGCGTGTGCTCGGCTCGACGTACATCAGCGGCTCGGCGCTGATCAATCTTATGTTCGACTTGGTGCCTCATCTTCTTGGCTCTACGTACATTTGTGGGTAACGTTTAATATTCTTTATAGTTGCGAAGTGTTAAGAAGCTCGATGGCCGCGGGATAAGTAGGTCGGTACTATCTAATGATAAATTGAAATAGAAATTTTCACAAAGGCGTTTACTCTCACTTTTGTTTTATGGCCCCGCAATAATGTGTGTGTATTCTAGTCATGAGATGGAAATGCGGACGTGTATAGATACACAGTTGGAACAAGGATGGTTTAAATAGAAGTAGCACTGTCTAGAAATGAAATGTACTCATGCATGTCCGTGACATGACGCAGGTGCCATACCGGCCGGCGTCATGCAAATGGGTAAATCAAGCAGACATAAATTATTCTAGCCCCGAACATAGCTTGAACGGGAATGTCGAGGATGTCCAGCCTGCGGTAACCGCCTCATGGCCCATTTCCGCACGTACCAGGTTACGCCTGCTACCAAGAACACAGCTCCAATGGCGCCAATGACAATGCCTGCCGTTGTGCCCGCACTCGTTCCAGTTGACGAGGTACTCGAACTCGTTGGGGCTGCTTCAGGAGGATTGACCGGCGAACCACTGGAATTAGGGTTCCCCCCAAATGGCCAGTAAGCACCACCACTGGGAGGTAGGACGCATGTTAGGCTGTCACCATCGGAAACAGATGCGAAGTCGAATTGTGTCGTAGACTTTTGAACGTTGCTCAAGTCCATCAAGAAAGCAGCGGGAGATGGAGTAGCGTTGTTGGAGGTGCAATTCGGGCCACGGTCGCCAATGAAGGAAGTGTTACCGATGAGAACATTGTTCTCGACTGTGAAATTCGTAGCGGAACTCATGGCAATCCCATAGCTAAACGCCCCAGTGAGCTGGTTGTCCTGCACTATTGCACCAGTGCTAACGTTGTTGCCGTACTCGTCGCCGAACCAGGTGCGAGGGCCGATGGCGATACCGATTCTAAATTGATTCAGATGAGACCACTGAGAGGATGAGGAAACAGACATACTTGATAACGGCATTGTAGTCGTTGGTTCCTTCCGTCTCCGATCCTTGAGGAGACTGAGAAGCGAAGGCACCGGCGATGGTGTTGTTTGTTACAACGACACCGTCGTAGTCCCCTCCAAATGGCGTATAATCTACCAGATTAATACCCCCCAATAGGGTTTGCTACCGTATTACGGTCTTAAGACTCCCTAGCTGAGTTAAGATATCAAGAACGTACTGTCTCCACCCATATCGTATTATTCTCGACGCGGGTACCCGGGGCTCCGAAGAGGACGATACCACCGTCCGTGGGGTTATTAATCATGTTATTTCTTATCACGCTATTGCGGCATGCGACACTGATACCATCTGCCCATTGGCCATAGAGCTCGGAACCTGCTGGTCCGATATCATTGTTTTGGACAGTGACGTTAGTGCAGTTGAGGTTGCCTTGTGCCACATGGAGACAGGACCAACTCCGTGGGTCGAAGGAGTGAACGAACTCGATGAGCTGGTCGGCATTCGAGCCACCCATTTCGATGTTTGCACCCCCGGATGTCGGCGGTGCACCGAGACGCGTGCCATTGATCTGCATGGCGTGTTAAGGGGTGAGAAGAATACAAATCAGAAATTTGTCACCTGCACGTTGCGTAACTTGACACCATCGCAGTTGGCACATGTTCCGTCCACGGCCGTAGTATGACCCGTTCCGTTTGCCACAGGGCCATCGACGACCAGCGTCGCTCTAGTAGAATCAGTTGGATAGCCAGTCGTGCTAATTTCTTGATTCGGCGCGGCGAAGAGAAGTGGAGCAGTGATGATGTATTGTTGGCTGGGACAAAGACTGAGAGTATAACCAGGACCAGAAGAATTGAGAAGCGTGTTCAAACGGTCTGTTAGAGTATTTGCGGGGTCAGGGGGTTGGCAGTTCGATGTGTCCCTTGGGATACTGGATCAGAAGCAAATACGAATCAGCACACGAATGCGCAATGGAAGCCAGCACGCTCACTTGCGGAAATGCCGAAGATGCATGGTCCTGAATGCAAACAGTACGACACTGGCAAGAAGAAGAAGCAAACGCCTGGTCCGGGGGAATTTAAGAAAAAAGTCTAAGCGAGTGAAGATAAAGACCGGTTCGCACAGCTCCGCCCACGAAGCATCATGATGACTTGACAATAAAAGGTTGTTCCGATTGTTTGGGTGTTCGTACAAAATTGTACAAATTGCATGACAGTCAACAAAATTTCCCACACCGTGGCCACGGCGTGCAGAACTGCCCCTAAGGCGTATTTACGACTTCACCACTTGCCATCTATCAGGGTGCCAACAACGACCCAAAACATCAACTTCCATCACACACAAGTCCTGGTGTGTCGCTATGAAACCTGTCGACATTCTAGAAACGGGCATGACGATGCTCCAGGATCAGATACGAGAAAGGAAGTCCAAGCTTTAGTGATGACGTCGCTGACAGCGGATGTTCCCAGTGGTGAACCGGTCCGACATGGCAGGAAGTGCTCCAGGCGGTGTGAAACGGATGGATCATCTCTTCGCGCAAGTTAGAATTGACGCTGGGTTCGAGGAGGACATGGGTTTCCAATATGCAGGGGATGCAGGACCATACAACAATCGAGTATTTCCCTCGTAAATAGCTTTCTTAGGCCCGGCACGACTCCATAATTGACTCTTAGTTACGCTATGACCCAAGCTGTAATTTTTAAGTTACAGGCTCCCTCGCGGTCGCGCGAAGGAGCGAAGGAGTCATTCTTGCTACCCGAGAAGTGAACTAGTAGTACCTCGCCAAATGACGGAACGCCCACAAGCCCATTATATATCACAATAAATAATTTTACTTATATTTATATTTCACCCTAGACGTCACGTGACCCGATATTAAGCCTTGGCCCTTGTCAGAGAGGGCCCGTTCGAACGACAACGGGGTGTGCAAGCAGATGGGTAAGATTGATTCATTACATTGACCCGCAATTGCTGACGTGTCGCAGAGACTTCGGTGGCCAAGCAGCTCGTAGACAAGATATACGAAAAGAGAAAAGCTGCAGCACTCGAACTAGAAAAGTAAACCTGCTCTTCTAGTTCACGTCTACGCACTCAAACACCACCGCGCAGGCAAATTCGCGAATGTCACCAACAAGGCGACAACCGTCGTATCAACCAGATCATCGATCAACTCGTGGACATGTTCAGCAATGCATCCAATCCACTTCACATTCGAAACGGTGGTTTGATCGGTCTGGCCGGAACTGCCATCGCCCTCGGCGTCGACGTTGCCCCGTACATGGACAAATTCATCGAATCCGTCCTCGCGTGCTTCATCGACACGGAGAACAAGTTAAGATACTTCTCTGCTGAATGTTTGTACAACATCGCCAAGGTCTCCAAGGGCGAGATTCTCGTCTATTTCAACCCCATCTTCGATGCTCTCAGCAAGGTATTTCACCTATAGCTTACATGTTACTATACGGGAATTGAGGTACTTTTAGCTTGCCGCAGACTCGGAGGTGTCCGTCAAGAACGGCGCTGAGCTCCTCGACCGCCTTTTGAAGGATATTGTTGCCGAAACTGCTTCTGTGTACATCCCACAATACCCAGAGACGGAGAGGATACGCAATCAATACGAGCCTCAGGAGCAGAGTATACTTGTACCATATCTTGAGGATTCCCTCTCCAATGCCAACTCATCCCCAAGGAAGGCATTTTCGCTTGCCCGATTCATCCCTCTTCTTCAGGACCGCATCTATGTTGTAAGCCCGTTCACGCGGAGTTACCTTGTATCTTGGATCACGGTTCTCGATTCGGTACCAGAACTCGAACTCGTCTCTTATCTTCCCGATTTTCTCGACGGCCTTCTGTCAGTGCCTCTTAAGCCGATATCCTCTTGCTACTGAACCGATTCATCCAGGAAGTACCTCTCCGACCCCACTGAGGATGTTCGCGTCGCTACCGAAAACATCTTGGCAGACTTCCTTCGCGAGATACGTGATATCAGTACGCTTCGCCACCGCCAGGAAGAAATCCCAGAATCATCGGAGCAACGTCGAGTAGATGAAAAGCTTCCTGATATCATATCGTCTCATTCAGAGCGTGCTCTGTTCATCCGCGAGAATGACGTCGCACAGGATCATGATGGTGAGTTGAGCGAGCAGAAATCCGAGAAGGACAATCGAAGTACTGGAGGTGGGTTTCTTTCATTTTGCACCTATCTCTGCTTACGGGCTGTAGCTTGGATACCCGGTCAAGGAGTTCGGATCGATTACGCGGCGATAATTGAGATCCTGATTCAGCAGTTGGACGGACAGCGTTAGTCGCACATTCACACGCAGTCTTCTGATGTTAAGTCCACCATTCAACAGACGACGAAATTCAGCAGTCTACAGCTCTAAGATGGCTGGCGGAGTTCTTGGGTTTCGCACAAGAAGTCATGGTTCCTTTTACACCTCGCCTCATTCCGGCGATCCTACCCAACCTTGCACATCACGTTCCCATGATTCAGTCCGCAGCCACACGAACAAATAAACTCCTCACAAAAGTCGTCCAAGACTTACCTTACCCTGTTGACAAATCATTTCGACAGTCAACTGCCGAAAAGTCCATATCCTCACGCACGTTCACCAGTTCACCAGTGCTCCCGTCCCGTCAATCGACCCTTCAACCGGGACCCCAAAGAGATGCATCCTCTCCTGAGTCTATGGTTGACGGCCAACCTTCCACCGCTTCGGACAAAACCATCGCACCTCAAGCTCAGAAATCTCGCCCCGGCACTGCTGTGCCCACAGCATCGGAGATACCCAGCCGCCCGCAATCCAGGACGTCCTCGGTTAGTACATCTGGCCCACCCGCGCCTGCGATAGTTGCTCCGACGCTACCATCACCCGTCCAAGAAGAGCAACAGGAGGATGAAGACGTCTTTGATTATGTGGCGACCGTGAACGAATTGACGATACAATTTTTGAGCGAACACGAGCAGACCAGGGTTGCGGCGTTACAGTGGCTTATGATGCTCCACCAAAAAGCCCCCAAGAAGGTATGCGGTTGTCAACGACCTAGAAGTTACTTCGGCTTATATTATCTTAGATTCTGGCCATGGAAGATGGTACCTTTCCCGCACTGCTCAAGACGCTCTCAGATCCATCCGAAGAGGTGTGGTGATGTCCGTCGCTGTCTTCCAGCCATCTGAAGCTTTGCCCTCTAGGTGATCAAACACGACTTGCAGCTTCTTGCACAGATCTCTTCTAGTTCGGAGGAGAGCTACTTCCGGGTCTTCATGATGAATCTCCTCGAGCTATTTAGCACAGATAGGAAATTGCTAGAAGCACGGGGAAGTTTGATTATTCGGCAGCTCTGCTTGAATCTCAATACCGAACGAATATATCGTACATTTGCAGAGATTCTAGAGAAAGAAGAGGTACCGCAATGATCTTTGAGTCTCCGGTTTCATTCTCTGATGAACTGCAGGATCTGGAGTTTGCCAGCGATATCGTTCAGAAGCTGAATACGATCCTTGTTACCTCACCAGAACTAGCCGAGTTCAGGAAACGACTGAAAAGTTTAGAAACGCGGGTGCGTGTTTCCGTCTGAGTGGTTAATTCACGCTGATCGGATCCATGTTCTCCAGCAAGATGGACAAGCGCTGTTCACAATACTTTACCGGTCATGGTGTCACAATGCAGTTTCTGTATTCTCACTCTGTTTATTAGCGCAAGCGTATGAACATGCCTCTAACCTTTTATCGATATTGTACGACAGACTCGTATTCATGTTATTCTTCAAACCAACTCACTGCTGCATAGTGCGGATCTCGAAATGACTGTGGCCATATTGGTGCAGATCGATAAACTGGTCCAGCTAATCGAGTCTCCGGTATTCACATGTAACCTTTTTGCTTTCTACGACTGGCGTTGTCTGATATGTAGCAACCGAAGATCTCCGTCTCCAACTCCTCGAGCCCGAACGATATCCTTACTTGTTCAAGTGTCTATATGGTCTCCTTATGTTGTTGCCACAAAGCAGTGCATTTGTATCTCTTCGTAATCGCCTCAACGCAGTCAACTCTGCCGGATTCTTACACATCGCACCCAAATCGTACGTCTGTCAGACGACACGCTTCCCTATTTGTAATGTAACTCTGACTTCACAGGAACGTTCCATCGATATCCACACGCGCCAAGATTGGACAAAGTGAAATAAAATGGCAAGATTTGCTCAGTCATTTTCGCGCCGTCCAAGCAAAGCACGAGAAAGCTCGCAGACAAGCTCTCGGAACAGATAGTCTCCCGTTTGCCGGATTCGAGACCAAGACAGCCGAGCCTCCGTTGGCGAAATCTGCTGATAGTGGGAGTGGGAGTGGGAGCGTGCTTGGGCCTTCGATGCGGCGGCGTGTGACAGGTGGTGATCCGACGCCCCCGACGGGCGCGGGAGTACCAGGACGGCCTGCGTTGTCGCCGTTGAATCCGAGAGCGAGACAGAACGGGTTGTTGTCGGCGGCAATGATGGGACAGGGTCCGGCGGAGGGGTCGTCGCTGGCGATGCAGCAGCAGAAGCAACGACGGGGCGGGTTACCGACGCTGGGGAGTCCCCGGAAGAGTTGAGTGGGGGTGGTCGTGTGTTTTGGTTGTCGTTTTTGGGACTTTTTTTCTTGTTGTTCAGCTATTCTTTATTTTGTTCACAATGGATATTGGTCGCCTAATGTTGCAATTGTACACACTAATGCTTGCCGCGCTGGGACGGACGTTTTTTACACAGCCTCCATAATTAAGGAGGCGTGCGAGTGACAGTCGTCATGTCATCAGATCTACATGGATCAGTTTAATACCCTGAGTAGAAATCGCATCATAGAACACCCCAGGTTGGCGATGATTGGCAACTGTCGTTGAGACGGAAGCTTCAGTTGGAACGATCCACCACCGCCCAGCCTCGATGGCAACAATCAGTTGCTTGCTACGGCTCCCAGGGTCGATTGAGTTTCATATCAGGTTTTAATTGTTCCAGTTATCCAGTTATTCCTCTGGTTCTAGCACGGTGGTAGAGCAACAGGCTTGTGCGACATATGAAGAATACCTTCACATCCGTGCCTTGGCAGGTACTACCAGGTTCGACCGAATGATCGATATATCGTCGTCGGTAAGCCCACAGAAATTCTTCACATAATGTTCTACGCCGCCATATTTGTCCCTGAGGAGATCCAGCGTTGCGTACATCGTCTCGTATCTGGCGCGCGAGCAGTGGTGAGGCCATGAGCGCAAAAAAAGGGTCATCGGTCATACGTACCGAGAGGTGAGCATCCGAAGTGCAAGTTCGGAGTTAGCGGCGAATAGTGGCTCTTTCAAAAGCCGCCTGAGGACCTTTTCGCGGTCTGGTTCGCGGCCTATTCGGGTCAAAGAATAATCTTGGCAGATGAAATGGTCCTCCACGCCTGCGAGCTATGGGGGAGTAAGCAACGATGATGTTACCTCGTTGGGCCAGCGTACTTTGAATAGAATGGCAGCAACGATGCCGGTGCGATCTTTCCCCGCTGGAATGACATTCTGTCAATGAGAAGCACTACACGATAGGGTGCGAAAGCGGACCTGTGCAGTGAAATAGAAATGGAGCATTTGGTCTATCCCGAACGTGTCGAAGAATAGTACCAAACGCGCAACCACCGTGATCCAATATTTGAGAGTATAACTTCATAAAAGCCTGCACAAGCACTCAACGGTGATCGATTTCATGAATGGTGATTACCGCTATACCTCCGTAGTACCGCTTGCATATAGCTCAAATTTTCTACCGAAATAAAGGTAAGCGAAGAACATCGGGTCGTTCACGCGCCAACGCACCTCGCCATGCTTTCTGGACTATAGTCCTCGTTTGTAAAGACCGGCGTGCGCAATATTCGCACACCTTCGATAGTGGGTATTGGCGTGCAGTATTTCTGCATCTCCGGATCGGATCTAAGATCGAATATAGTGGTAATCCCAAGTCCCCTCATCTGTTGAATGCCTAGTATACATGAGCATCAGAAGGCGCCCGAGGCTTGCGAGGATAGTAGGGAAGCTAGAGAACCTTCTTCCGTGATATGGGAGACTTCCGCGCCGCGAAAGGCATAACTGGGCTTCGTCATGAGGTTGGGTGTGGTGGTCGGGTAGGACCCTAGGTCGCGGACGTTGCACACGCCGGATATTTGTACAAAGGGGGGTCTCGAGAGGACGTCGGCTACATATGCAGGATCCAACGCTTCCAGCTGTGAATTGTCCGTCGCAGTCATAATGAGCACCAAAAGGAACGGGGGCAAGAAGGGTACTGGCTGTAATTGTATGAGCTCCGAGTCGGGTCGGTCCCCGTCATAACACGCGCTGAACACGTGATGTAGATAGTTGTTTAGGGCAAGCAGTCTCGCGCCAAATGCGTATGCGAGTCTAAGATGGCGCGTCGGGAGACGGCTCCTTGACTTTCGACACCTACTACTGGCAGAAAAAGACGATAGACATGGATGGTTTATCGTCGCCACCAGCACCGAGGTCGTCGTTGCCGCCGAGCAGTGCACCAAATCCAACAGCGTCGTCTAACGGCACCCCAAGATCAGCCCGACGGCCAGCAACTGATGCGCTGGCGTTTGGCAACAGCGAATCACAGGATGCTCAAGGAGAAGATGAAACAGGCGCAAGGCCCAGACGGAGGGCGAGGAACCAGCCAGGTGGCGACGTTCCAATGGTTAGGGACGCGGTAGGCGAGAGTGTATGCGAAAGTTTTGAAACGTTTCTGAAAACGTGAGTGGTGACTGGGGGGATGTGTTCCCGAGCCTCACTGCGTCGTGATCTAGATTTACTGAAGATGTCGCTTTACCGTCTACTCCTGCCTCCGATGGCGGCTTGCCCGAAGTGATGGAGGGAGAGCTGGTGTATGTCCAGCAGATCCACACTATGCGAGAATACGAAATCACGACGCTCTACGTGGATTATGGTCACCTTTTGCAGAGAGATGACGTCCTTGCGGATGCAATTCAGAAGCAATACTACAGATTCCTCCCATACCTCCGTCGCGCGCTTCACAACTTGGTCGCAGTGTATGAACCAGAATATCTCAAAATAAATCCGACTGCCGCCACCACAGACTCTTCGAACCTCCAATCCCGTGAATTCAACATTGCATTCTATCACCTTCCTTTGGTCTCTGGCATTCGGGATCTCCGCACAGATAAAATCGGCACGCTGATGAGTATCAGTGGCACGGTGACGAGAACAAGTGAAGTCAGGCCTGAGCTGCTGTACGGAAGTTTTATTTGCGAAATTTGTGGTGGTCTCGTCAATGAGATAGAACAACAGTTCAAGTACACCGAGGTATAATTTCAGCATTCGTGTAGCTGACGTCTTCCTAACCATTCGACGTACAGCCTAACTTGTGTCCCAACCCAACCTGCGGTAACCGCGCTGCATGGCAGCTTCAAATCGATACCTCCAAATTCACCGACTGGCAAAAGGTTCGCATTCAGGAAAATCCTTCCGAGATACCAACTGGCTCGATGCCCCGATCTCTTGATGTCATCCTTCGGTCCGAGCTCGTTGAGCGGGCAAAAGCTGGAGATAAATGTGTATTTACAGGAACATTCATCGTCGTGCCAGACGTCAGCCAACTTGGATTACCTGGTGGAAACAAGGCAGAACTTATGCGCGAGGCGAGCAAGAGTGGGGCGAATGCTGCAACGGGAGGTGTTAGCAGTGGTGTAACAGGCCTGAAGAGTCTTGGTGTGAGGGATCTGCAGTATAAAACGGCCTTCTTGGCGTGCATGGTACACGATGCTGATGGCAGAGTGAGTGGCATATATGCGCATTAGCGCCACGATTAATGTTGGTTTCAGGGTGGTACCAATGTCCGTGGTGAAGAAGAAGACGGCGAGGAGGATGGACAAGCCTTCCTCAGATCACTAACCGAGCCTGAATTCGATGAACTCAAAAGCATGATCGACTCGGACCACATTTACTCACGTCTGGTGGAAAGCATAGCGCCAACAGTCTACGGCCATGAGATCGTAAAGAAGGGGCTCTTGCTGCAACTGATGGGAGGTGTACACAAGCAAACCGCTGAAGGGATGCACTTACGTGGTGACATCAACATTTGTATTATTGGAGATCCGTCGACCTCAAAGTCGCAGTTCCTAAAGTGCGTGTTAATCCCCTTCCAACTCACAAGCTCAAACTAACCAGGTATCTGTCAGGTATATCTGTTCATTCCTACCTCGCGCAGTCTATACTTCTGGAAAGGCATCCTCTGCTGCAGGTCTCACCGCAGCAGTCGTGAAGGACGAAGAAACAGGTGATTTTACCATCGAAGCTGGTGCTCTGATGCTAGCAGACAACGGTATATGCGCCATTGACGAGTTCGACAAGATGGATATCTCGGATCAAGTGGCCATCCATGAAGCCATGGAACAGCAAACGATATCTATAGCCAAAGCTGGTATTCATGCTACGCTCAATGCCCGGACATCGATTCTGGCTGCTGCGAATCCTATCGGCGGACGATACGACCGGAAGAAAACGCTGAGGGCAAACCTTGCTATGAGTGCGCCGATCATGAGTAGATTCGATATGTTCTTTGTGGTCCTTGATGAGTGCGATGAGAAGACGGATCTGAACATCGCCAAGCATATCGTTAATGTCCATCGTTTCCAAGATGAAGCTATCAATCCGGAATTCAGCACGGAGGCTTTGCAGCGTTATATCCGCTACGCACGAACATTTAGTCCTAAGGTGAGGAAACAGCTTCTTGAGTCTGCAGGCTTTACTGACCCCTCGTAGCTCACACCCGAAGCAGCGGATATCCTGGTTGAAAAGTACAGAATCTTGCGGCAAGATGACGCTACCGGCGTAGGTCGAAACTCATATCGGATTACTGTCCGACAGCTTGAAAGTATGATCCGTCTCAGCGAAGCGATTGCCCGCGCAAACTGTACGGCTGAGATAATTCCCGCATTCGTGCGCGAAGCATACACACTCTTGCGACAATCTATCATCCACGTCGAACAGGACGATATCGACTTTGACGAGGAAGAGCTCGAGGGCGAGCGTGGTGCCAACGGCAACGCGGCGCAGGCTGCGAGCCGGTTTGACGAAAGCCAGGACGTGGAAATGTCATCGGCTGAGATCGAGGCGATGGATGCGGCGGAGGAAAGTTCGTTAGGATTGAGCCGTGTGGCGACAAGCAGTGGTGCTGGACCGTCATCAACGCCGCGGGCAGGGAGCGCGTTCCCAGAAGCACCTGCCCCTGTCCCGCCTCAGCCAAAACGACGAATGGTTATCACTCACGACAAATACGTGACGTTGCAGAGTCTTGTGGTGTTGCATATTTCCGCAACGGAGCGAGAGACTGGACAAGGGATTGACAAGGACGAGCTCATCGACTGGTACCTTGAACTCAAGGAATCGGAGGTACAGGACGTCGAAGAGCTGGAGTACGAAAAGGAGCTTGTCACGAAGCTTTTGAGGAAGTTGGTGAAGGTACGGAAGTTTAGCTCACTGATACTTGGCTCAATCTGACCGAAATGAATTGTTTCACTGCAGGATAAGTTCCTTCTGGAAGTTCGTGGGGACGTGCAAGAGTCGTTGCCAGAGTCTGCCAGCGATGGAACGATGGAACAGCCTTCCTCGGGGCAGGCGGGAGAAAATGATCGTGTGTACTACATGGTTCACCCTTCGGTGGATACGGAAGGGGAATCTTCCCATCCGTGATCATGGATCTGTTCATGTACATTGGATAGTCGTCGTTGATCTGCGTGTTGTTCTGTTACTGTATCCCGTGTAATTGCATGCACCTGCTATGACAGAGTGCCCGTGTAACTTGGTCTGAACAGTTCCCGCGCTCAGGCTATTACGATTCCACTACTTCTTGCGATCGACTGCCTGGCGCTGAGCGACACCACCGTAACTTGGAGCGCAGGATTGATCTGGCTATCTGCTGAGCTGCACTGGGAGGCCAATCGAGTGGTCGGTCCACTAGTGAACGCTCGAAGCCTCGGAGAGAATGGCGACAAATGACATTGATCCCCTAACGGTCC
>JBBPRU010000205.1:0-12885 GCA_038093245.1 Boletus holoroseus
CGAGTTGGTAGTGGACGCAACGCTAGAAGATTGTATTGGTTGGCTCAGGCCAGGTTTCATATCTGCTACGTGCCAGGAAGGAGCACATTGAAGTCCTCCAGCAGGACGAATCCCTTGACGAAACCGAACTGTAGTGTTGACGCTGGCTGCGGGAGCCTCAAATAAGCTATCGATAATGATGATGACAAAACGGTGGTTCCTCTTATTCCCTAGGTATGCGACCACATGTTACAGAGAAACTAGAGGCGAGTGATACTGAGCGAACTTCTTCGCAGGAAGAATATAAGCGTGCTGAGGGTGCATGACGATACAAAATCTGGGGTGGTGCTCTCGGTTTCAAAATTCATCGGAACTCAGGACAAGACGTGTAATTTGGTTGGACAGGTGGATTAATGACAAGAGAAGCTCAGCGCCGACTTGTTGCCAAGGAATTATAAGCCCTCGTAAGGGCCTATAAGACTCTTATACGTGGGACAAATATTTGCAAGAAATAAAAATAATTTGCCTTGTGATATACCATTATGATCCAATTAAACACAATTAGAATTTGTTATCTTATTGGAATCATATCGTCGAAGTGTACCATCATTAGATAGGGTATATAAGCATTTGCTAACACAGCCACTTGTGGTACTACTGGTCAAACCAAGTCAGCGTCGTCGTCGTGCTTGAAACATGTGACCCAGACATTTCCCGGAAATTCAAACAAGTAAGCTTACTTCGATAGGCATGGCAGGCGGTACTATATAACAAATGCCCCAACGACTTTCCTGCAAGTTTGCAATTCAAATCTTAAGATCTTACTTGTAATTTCACGCCGGGTCGATTGGTATGCTGCACTTACGGATCCTACAACATGCGGTACTTGATTTAATGTAGCGAAGGCGTCACCCATGTCCATAGTGCCAGCCTAGTTAAACAATGAAGTACAAACCTCCTTGATGTAAGACATTAAACGCCAAAGGCTCACTCTACATCACACCGCCTCACTAACCCTCCTCGCCTCCGCTTCCATCATCGGCCGCATCGTTGTCGTTGTCGTTGTCTTCATCATCATCTTCGTCGTCATCGCCATCATCTTCGTCATCCTCGACCTCGTCACCATTATCCTCATCACATTCGCCATCATCTTCGTCATCCTCGACCTCGTCACCATTAACCTCATCACATTCATTATAATCGTCACATGCTGCTTGATGCTCGGCACCTACTTGCGTCCCGAGATCTTCCCCTTCATCCGACTCCTCGGTCGCCTCTATGACCAACGCTGGGCCATGTCCGCCCAACGTCTGGGAAACGTGGCCCACACCTATTCCTGCAAATCTGGCGAACATGTCGCGGTCAGCAAATCTGTGTTTATTTGTTAGCAAATGCAAGAAGGGGTAAATAAAGTTTATACTTACATGTTGACATAGAATGCTGCCCAATCGTCTACTTCTCCACGCAGCCTTGCTAGTGAGGGACCAGGTGCCAGTAGTTCGTGTGTGCGACCATCAGGGAATGATGGAATTAAGTGACACCTACGGAGCACCAACGATGGATCTAGGAAGCCGAAGGGCGCGTGGTCTGGGTGATCCGGTACAAATCCTACCTTGGGAAGACGGGCCTCCTTGAATCCCCATTTGTGATCCCGATCCACGCCGAACCAACGAACCCAGAGGACTTCCATGGTCTGCTCCGAACGCGTCATACCGTCTTGAGAGAAGGATACCTTGATATGGAAGGCCTTGAGTACTCGAGCATACCAGAACGGGTGCTCGTCATCCCTCGATGGTGTCATGATGACATCCCCACGTGCAATCCTGATGGTATCGTGGTCCCGGCGGATATCATACGTCGTGTAGTTGATGCGTAATATTTTGGACTCGACGACTGTGTCTGTGTTTATGAGTCGGATTGCATTTCGCTGCTGAGCAGCGAAGATGCGCTCATCACCATCGTAGTCTAAACCTAGTAGCCTGGACAATAGATGGTTTTTCAGCAATTGGATAAAACTCTCCTAAGCAGAGTGTTCGGTATCAAGACAGCGCGAACGGAGCTTCGACGAATCATACCTTCATTGCAGGGTCACTGCGGTTCTCACAAACCAATTGGGGGAGGCTGAATACATTGTCTTGTCTCACTTTGTTGGTCATGAAGTGGTGAACGAGGGGTGAGATGTTCTCATCGTCTATCTCCTCCAGGGTTAGATTATTTTGTCGCCTTAGAACTGTTTGTCGTCTTTCCTGCCTGCCAAACTGGGCCTCGACCGCTTTCTTGTTCGAACTCCCGTAAAATTGTTTAATCAATCGATGTGCCCTTTCGCCCTTGGGGGTGTTAGTTTGCATAGACGGGGGGGCTGCAAACAATATCAACTTACAACCTGAGTGGAGTATGAATCGGTTGTGCCAAATGTCTTTATCATCTGACTGTAGTCTCCGAGCGCGTGAAACTTGTATGTGTTGATGTTGAAGGATTTTGGGAGAGGGGAACTTCTCGCTGGCTTCTTCCTGCGGCCTGATTGCATCTCTGCGAGTTCCCTTCTCTGCCTTTGAGCGGACTCTTGAGGTAGTTCCTTGGTCCCAAAGGCGGTACATGTCACTCTCCGAAACCGACGTACTTGCGCACCGAGCCGTCGGAGAGCTTGATCGAGTAGGGCCAGCGTATCGTCCGAATGGAGTCTGAGTTTCGCCAACGCATGCCATTCAGCCAGCCGGAAAATCAGAGTTTGCACGATCTCTTCATGCTTGGGAGGTAGTAATCCCTCGAACACTGGCATAGCACACTACACACAGCATGTTAGCAATGCGGCTCCCACTTGTGTGGTTGTAATGGCTGTAACCCTAACCTGCAGGACATTCTCAAAGTGCCACGCTGGGCGCTGGCTAGTATCTGAAACGTTGTCAGGGAAATGGCGAATGGCCTCCCCGAAAGGTGGAACAGCTGTGAATCTCAAGGGAAAATCAGTACCTTGCACGAAAAGTAAAAGACCAATTCGAGGACGATCACCTTTCATTCAAGATGTCGATGCGGTGGGGGTCGACCACATAGATTATGCGAAGTAGATGTTTTAGGATGGACTTCAGCACGCCCAACTCGAACTCATGCAGCATATCGACTACTAGCTTGGGATAAATGGTAAACCCTAGATGCGAAAGCCGGTCTGTGAAAGCATTCTGCATCAACACGGACCAAGTTAGCAGACTGGATGCTTCAGGAATTGCTCCTGCTCACCACAGTGGGGACCAATGAATGGGGCTTCAGAATGCGCTCCACAACCACACTCTTCAAAGGCTTGCCAAGCTCGTACAGAGCACGTCTAGCTGCCTGCACAAGGTGATGCCAGTGTCGTCGCGCCTGCGTCATCCTTGAAGAGAGGTCGCTCACAAATCCAAGGCGATGGAAGGATGACTTTGGTAAATGACAACGCGGACACGGGCAAATCCCTTTGTCACGTACGGTAGCCAGAAGTACCCTAGATAATGTGTTAAAGATCGATAGTTAATTCTTAGCTGTACTTCTCACTTTTCAGGATAATCTGCAGAGTAGGTGAAAATTCGGGGATACACACGCCTCTTGACACCATCGAAGCATTCGATTACTATACCATCGTGGTATGCCTCGACGAAGTCGTCGTCCAAAAGGATTCTCCACACTGCATGGATGAGTTCTCGTTTGCAGTGTGTGAGAAGGTCCGTATTATCCTTGCGGTTCGTAATGTTCGAAAGGAATCTGCGAATGGAATTGGGAAGCTGTTGCCCCTTTGAGTAGCCATGGATATGCAATAATGAATGGATCGTACACTCACCGGGGGAATGAATGCAATGGGATGACAAGTTTGCGTGTCGGCTGTGTGACGCGCATATTTGGATAGATTCCCGAAAAATAGGTATATCGGCCATGCAGATGCATGGCTGAACTGTGCCAGTTGCGTTGAGTCTGACCACAGCATAATTCCAGCAATGACCCTTTCCAGCTGGCAACCGTCTGTACGTCTTTGCTTCTGAATTTCATCCTGAGCTTCATTCCAAGCGTCTGTCGTGTATAGTTCGTCGTACACAAGTTGTTCTTCACCCGTGACCGGTGACCGCCATATCTGTCGTAATGTCACCATGTCTTCTCTATATACGACAACTTCGCTTACTTACCTTTCTGAAGGGCATCAGATGAAACCGTTTGGCCAAGGGGTCGACGAAGACGGCCCGTATGACCTCCAGGATTGGCCGATGATAGAAATCCTCAAGCCTGAAGCTCTTTCCATTGCCAGCGCTATTTACCTCCCTGGTTGGTATGACGATGTCCACACTCGTTTGTTTCCAGTTGTCCCTGACGAAAGGGTGATCTTTGGGCAGTTGTTTCTGGGCTGCATCCAACTGGGAAGTAGCCGTCTGAGCATCGAAACCGGCAAGTTCCTCGGGGACGAAGTCAGGGGCTTGAATGACATCAGTGACGAGTCGTGTTACTTCTGTAGCAGACTTTTGTCGGCTGCCAATCAGCGCCCATGTCATCAACCGCCATATCGTCATGTTAGCCCATGGCCAAGGTGGTGCGCGATCTGCAGGAAGGGGGGCCGGAGGTGGTCGCGATGCTAAGTCGCCATGGGAGACAAAGTGGTCCGGGTCGTGGGTTGGTCGGTGCCGGTATTCACGTGCGATGCCGAATGAGTTGAGTCCAGTCCGGAAGGAATCAAAAACATGGAGGAATACCCGCCGGACTGTTGACGCTGTAGTCTGAAGAGCACTGGTTGATACAGGGGGCTCGGGTAGTTGGTCTCGGAATCTCGCTGGCAGTCTGCGGATGCGAGGTCCGAGCGGGTCATCCTCAGGCACTGGGTGGTTTGGGGGTTCTGGTTCATGGGTGGAAAGCCGTAACTGCCCCTCCGAGTCGTGAGAGTTTACACGTTGGGAGCGCGGGCCAGGTCGATCGTTGTTCCGGGTAGCCTCCTGTTCTCCTCAGTGTTGAGGAAAGCTCAAGAAAAAATTTGAAAGTCACACACCCGACTCGCAGAGTCTATGCTTACCTCTGCGGATAGACCCTGATTGCGACGGGGGTGCGGGGCTGGCCGAGCGGGGTTTCCAACCTGCTATCCAGAGGCTGGTGTCAAAGAAGGATGACACCGTAGGGACTACAAACTCACCTCGCTGGAAGACCTTGAACGCTTTTCAGGTACGTGCAAGGTAGTGCTCATTCTGGCCAGCATGCGCGCATGCGCGGTTTGATACGTCAGGCATGTCGAGCGGTGTTGATTAAGTCCTCGTTGAGAAGAGAACGTGCGGGGGCAATCCTCTCCGCACTTGAACATGATACTCAGTAGTGGGAGAGCACCTGCGCAAAAAGAAAAAATGCCAGGGAGAGAATTGTGGGTCTGGAGAAGAAAGGCTGCGGTGCCGCCTTGTGGATTACACACCCCTTCCGACGTACTCATCCCTCTTACAGGCCCGAATCTGCAGCGAGGAGGCTGTGTGCCAACAACGTGGGAGAATGCAGGTTGAGGGACGTACTCATGAATGTAGGTGGGATACGGGCCGGTCTGACATAAAGAGAAATATCGTATGATCTAGCATGAGATGGTCCAAGACCAGTGCTGCCGGTGGTTGCAAACTGGAGGGTGGGGGAAGGGAGTTGCCGCGCTTGCTGATAAGGTGAAGTTACGACCTTGCATACCTTTATGAATGCTGGAAACACGGCGGTGGACGAAGGCAAATATCGAGTCGGTGGAACGATGCACATGGATAGACCTAAGATATTGATGTGAGGTTGCGTCCAAAAAGGAATCGGGGTGCTCGCTGTTGAGCGAGGGCACCAAGGACGAAAGCAGGTGCACGCTATTCAGCGTGGTCACTGGCAGCTGTTGGAAGCTGAGATCAATCATTCAAGCTCCGTCCAAGGCTGCAACTCTTAGGTTTAGCGCTCATCCATTCTATCGCCTGGGATCTCCCACTCTGTAGTACCTCCTTCGCCATGTCCCAGAATACTGCTTCTTTGAAGTCTTCTAGTCTCGAGACCGCCCTTTTGTTCAACGGCCGGTCCCTCTCTCCCAACCCTCAGCATCCCCCCTTCAAACACCATATCAAAGAATTCAACTCCCCCCTTCCACGACTCCATCCTTCTGAACACGTTGATTCCACTCCCAGAGGGCGAGTCATTGCGGCAAACAGGAAGATGCAGAAATTGTACCCCAAATCTAAGTATCGTAGTTCTCTCTGGTCACCTGAACTGCGATTTGCGATGAGGGCTGTGGGTAAAGCATCGTCCCCCTGCTTGACAATCCAGGACATGATAGAGGTTAGTTCCAATGCACGTGCCCTTGATCTGTTCTAATATCAATCCTAAATCAGGGAAAAGATATTTTCCGAACTGGCTTATCGCAGCTGCCCGAAGAACTATTCAGGAAGGTTTACGTCGCCAAACGCGCGTCGAGAGACTGCATTCTCGGCCGTCTCTCTGCAAATCTTCGTGAGATCGATGCCCTGGAAAAGATGAAAGACGTCATCTTAGAGATGCACAAACAAGACGGAAGCCAGCTAGCTGCTATCAGCAAGGACCTGGAGCTCTTCAAGGTAGAGGCATTGGCCCGTGGTAACTCTATCGACGATGACATAGCCTACCGCCATGCTGTTTACGCCGACGAAATGACAGCATTGACATCCACCAACACCCAGCTCAACCTCATGTCAAATCTCTCTGATCCTGAACCGACCTCTGATGAATCGGAATCAGTCGTGTCCTCTGAGCTGGAGGGTAGTTCTGAAATGGTGGAAGAGTGAAATCGGGCTGAGTTATTCATATAGGCATCAATGATCGGCTTCATGACCTGTAACTTGTCTTCGGTTTATGTATTTGCAACCTCGAACTGTCGAATCGTATAGTAGCGGTGCAACAGACACTAAGAAAAAGTAAACAGTCCAGGGGGGAACCTTGGGCTTCGTGCTTGAGGCTGGACAATGCCGATGCCAAGCGCCGGTCACTAATAGTACTAGTAGTAGCGGCTATACCCGTTGGCACGGGCAGCCTAACGGAGTAGGACTTGAATGTAAAATAACGGCGGCCGAGCAGCTGGCATCGAAACGCAAGGAGGGTGAGAAGGTAAAACAACAGCGGCCGAGGGCAGGGATGAGGCCAAAGGTCCAGAGCGAGACCAGACTCGATATTAAAAGGGACAATTGAGTAGCCATCGAAACACATACATGCCAGTGCCACTCGGCCGGGTGGTTTCCACGCCTGCAAGTACCGTAACAGACCTGCTGATCTGGGGCTAAACTGATCAGCGGTCCCATATACTTAGCATAGGTCCAGAGCGTACGGTATTAAAAGGGACAATTGAGTAGCCATCGAAACACATAGAAGGTGATGAGTTGAAAGTGGGGTGGGGAGGGAGAGGGGCATGACTTCGGATAACGATAACACATACGCTGACCGGGGCTAAACTGATCAGCGGTCCCATATACTTAGCATAGGTCCAGAGCGTACGGTATTAAAAGGGACAATTGAGCAGACCTGCTGACCTGGGGCTAAACTGATCAGCGGCCCCATATACTTAGCATAGGTCCAGAGCGAGACCGGACTCAATATTTAAAGGGACAATTGAATAGCCATCGAAACACATGGAAGTGGCCTCCACGCCTGCAAGTACCGTAACAGACCTGCTGATCTGGGGCTAAACGAGTCAGGATCAGCGGCACATCATATAGTACTCTAGTATGGATATGCTCATCTCATTTCAAACGAAATAGCCAACTGTCTTTGGCACAGCCCATTCTCACTCTCAGGAGGTGCCAAGCCTTGGATGAGGGTTAGTACTGATCGTGATGAGGGTGCGATGAGTAGGCTGGTGGCAGTAACTGATCGTGATGGGGGTGCGGTGAGTAGGCTGGTGGCAGTAAACCTGAGTCATCGAAAGGCACAGCCATGCAAGTTGCGGCCAGCGCAGTTCAAATTATGGATGACTCAGTGGTCGAGATTGCCAGCAACCTATGCATGCCGGGGCTCCCTGACTCCAAGTGGTGAATAAGCCCTACGGGGTAAGGCCTTACTCTATGATATTTATTGATATAAACTAATATAAATTGTTGTGATAGTTGCTTCGAGTCAGTATGCTTGCTGCCACGTCCCACTGACCATGCTGCCATGTCCTGGCACTGGCTCTGACAGCAGCATGACACATTGATGTGATGTGCACTGCAACTTTATGACCTGTAACTTAGACACTTCGGATGTCAGACCACCTCCCTCATTGGAGTCGGCGTTCAATCCTGGGCCATCAAATAATCCCAATCCCTGCTCAGTGGTTGCACCAATAATCCAAACATCATCGAGACATCTGGAGGTGACAGGGATGTCAGGTTTGCATCCCAGTCTTGGATTTGTGCCCCAGATGTACCCGATCCCTTCCACGGCGTCGTTTGTGATGGAGCCCCCCAGGATTCAGACATACCCAGCTTGGTCCCAGACTACTCCCACTCCAATTGCTTCACTACTGATGTTGGCATTCACACCACAATCCTTTCCAACAAGTTCCAAGTCATGGCAACTTGAACCTTTCACCTTCCCAACCCCACAATCCAACCTGACTTCCTTCACTTCAGTCACCCCCAGGCCACTACCTGAGTTTCTGACTGAAGTCCATGCTGACCCCATACGCAATGCTGACCCTCTTATGCTGGTCGATCAAAGTTTCACCCCATCCAAAATCACTCCCACTGCATCCAACATGTATCAGTTTTCGTGGCCAGTAGACGATTCACTCTTGCCATCGGACTCATTTCGCAGAAAGAATGTCGTTCTGGTAAGTACAGATAGAGTCATGATCTTGAATTGGACTAATGAGTGTGCCACTTCAAGGGCGCCATGACACTAGGAAGGCCTAGAGGTCGTCAACATTTGGCAAAAAAATCACCTCAAGTTCCCTCCATGTCTAATCAGACGAGGACACAAAACGATCAAAAACGCGAATATTTACAAGTAGTCAAGAGGAAGATTTACAGTCATCTATTTTCCATTGATGTTGCCCCAATGAAGGATCAAGACTGTGATGCAATATTTCACACTATCCTTGAAGAAGCATCCACCGAAATATTTGGTGTTGCATACTCCCCCGTTCCATTGTCGACTACCTGTGTTGATGTCACCTGGGCTGTCTGAGCAGCATTTCGGAAATATGCTGACCAGTCTGTCAATAGGCTGTTTGAGTTACGGCCTCCTCTTCACAGCAGTCTGGACACAGTCGCTTATAGAGCAGAGAAGGTGCAGGACTTACTCTCACTGGAAAACTATGGGTATTTTCACCAGATCATGGACATGGTGCGTGAATCAATAGTAACTCATCAAAATGAATGCTAATTACTCTGTCACTTTAGGACACTTATTTTTTCAAGCATGAATGTTTTCGTGATTCAATCACTAACCTCATGTGGGTGGAATTAAAATGCAGCAACGTTGTTCTCCCTCTGTCAATGACACTGCTCATGGCATTGGTGGCTGCATCATATGTCGTGGCTCTGGAGTGGCAGCGGTCTGGTGTTGTTAAGGAATAGAAGGCATCAAATGACCATTTCCTTGATATCTGCCAACGAATTCAGTCCTTTATTACAAAGGATGTCATGCCAGATGATTCAGCACAACAAAGGTTCCTTGACCACTGTGGTTTGATCGTGTCACGTAGTCATGTACACTAGGATGATAGGAATTTTACCCCAGTTTCAAGACCGCTGTCACAATTGTAATAGCCCACCTTATATAAGTAAAATTCACTTCTGATGCGGCCATGCCAACTCTAGTCCGACCCTTCACTGATTCCTTCACTGACAACTGGTGACCACGCTGAATAGTGTGCACCTGCTTTTGTCCTTGGTGCCCTCACTCGGCAGCGAGCACCCCAGTGTCGGCACTCCACATTCCTCGGCGTTGAGTCATCCCAGGCTCAGTGAGTTGGCTTTGTGCCGCTCGCCTCTTCTCCACATCTGACTTTGCATCGGTGGGAGACACTCCTGGATTTTATGTCCATTGAATCATTCCATCGCCACCTCACCTTGTTCCTTTTTGGACGCAATCCAATATCTTAGGTCTATCCATGTGCATTGTTCCACCAACTCATTACTATTTGCCTTCCTCCACCACTGTGTTTCATTCAAGCCCCTGACTTCATCCCCAAGGAGCTTGCCGGTTTCGATGCTCAGATGGCTACTTCCACCTTATCAGCAAGCGCAGTACCTCCCTTCCCCCACCCTCCAGTTTACAACCGGCAGAACTTTGTGGAGTATGTCCAACTTTTGATCCTTTGCATTAACAATACCTAACCCAACCCATTATTAACTAGTTGCCAGAGGACGTGCTAGCCAGAACTCAGGTACCATTCTGATATATCAGTTGAAGACTCTCACTTACTGTTTGTTCTAATCCTCCAGGTGATAACCTGTTCTGCATAGGACCAAAACCCTCCATTGGCCATGTACTTGGTGTACCGCGAATGTTGCAACAAAATGACTCACCAATCTACCAGGTCCCGTCTTTCCACGTTGTCCTCAAAAGTGCTACATACAGAAGAACCCGAATACCATAGGACGAGTGCCTGGCTTGAACGCCACACCAAAAAACCTTGCAGGCCCAAAGTACAGGAACGAGACATGCACCAGCGCAGTGAAAGGTGAGTGAGGTTACTGAGCCTGGAGAGGCCTAATGGAATCATTAATGAGGTGATACCCATCCAAGTCGCCGCGAGATGGAGATGGGTGAGTCGATGGAATATGGGATAATCGGGTAGGTAGTAGACTCTCAGGTCTGCCACAGCCACTAACTTGATGTACAGCGATCTCAAAGACCCCATGGCCTCAAGCAGTTCCAGCAGGGGGTTCACCTCATAGTCCTGAATGTGTCGGTACGAGAAACAAATGGTGAGTGACCAGATCTTTGGACAAAGTCTGAGGGCATCTGCGGCTGTGAGGACATTGACAGAAGGCCCTAAGTACAGCTCTTCCACATTGGTAGGTGTCAACTTCACGAGCTGACAGACGACAAAAGCTTTCGCTACTTGTTCATTTTCAAGTCAAACTATGCAGTGCAGAAAAGGCTCCAGCCTGGAGAGGGTGAGTTAAGCGTGGTACATACAGGACATGACTAACCATATGTATGTAGAAACATTTTGTCACCAAGGCATAGCGGTGTGCCTTGGGCTTGTCCTTGAGCCAAAGAAGAATTTCACGTTGGAGCTCAAGCGGGAAGCGAGGGAACTGAAGCTGAAGACACATTGTGAAGGACTTGAATGTGAATAAAAAACGATGTGAGTCCACTTGTTAAACGCCACCCTTCCTAAGCACAAGTATTCATTGTACTTATACCTGTTGAAGCTGAGCAGGTACAACATTCATGGCATCATATTTGCCTCTTTTTTGCATGCCCTGAATCGGTTGCCAACCAGATTCGACCTTTGTGGCGTTGGTCCACACTACTATTAACCTGTCAAAGCACTTGCCGACGTTAGTGCTTGAATGCTTTCGTAGGCCCAGTATCATAGTAGGTATTGTCATGTGGCTGTCCACAAGGCTGCCTGCTCATTGATTGGTGAGTAATGGAACTCTTACTAGCTGATAGCCATTACCCTGCAAAAGAGCAGCGCCATTCCTGATCACAAAACAACAGTGGACTTTAGGAATGGGCTACAGGATTTTGACAAGCGAACATTTACCGCGTATGGAAATCCTTCCCTTTTGCTGGCATTGGAGGGTGGGCCAATGAAAGAGTCCTTAACCAGTAGTGGGATAAGTGGAGGGTCCTGCGTGGTCCCTGAGTCTATATTATTACTTAAGGCAGTAGGTACTATCCTTCTCATCCTTGGCCACAATATGTCCTCACAGTCTCAAACGCCACTGGATCAGCAAGTTCTGTCTTCATGGTCTCAAACGCCACTAGATCGACAAGTTCGCTTGCTCCATGCATTGCAGAATGCAACAAGTCATCCCACAACTGCCCAGTGAGAGCACCCACTGATTAGACTCGGGTATGAAGCTCACAGTAGCACTTGTCCTCCAGTACCTGGCGTCAATGTGGTAGAGCTATCAGGAGACTCATGACCCTCACCGACAATATCCAGGATCTTATCGATGAGGCAGACCGACGAGGTGCTATGGAAACGGTGAATCATAGCCATTCAGCCGAGTAAGTTACCTAGACTCATGCAAAACTTAGAAGTCATACATTAGAACTTCAGGGAAGACAGGACTTTTGAGTGCTATGAACATTTGATCACTGCTTTGCCAGCATTTGGGGTATGGCTCACTGATCCAGGCAACGCCGGTAAGCTGGACAATGTGATTAAGCAGGTAACTATTTTTTCAAGCGACCATCAAGTAGCTAATCACGGTTTCAAAGCTCATGGATGGAGCAGACTCTGCTCAAGCAGATGATGCTTCAGTCCTCAAGACTACAATAGTGAATTGGTTAACTGAAGTCGAGGTCCCAAATCCTCGTCTGCCCCTTTATGACAAATCAGGCCATGGCTTCCATAATGATAGCACAGGAAGACACCTCTGTCCTGCAGAATATGATTGGGAGAATGCGGAGTAAGTGTATTCAAATGACTACTTGATTCTCTAACATCAGGGGAGCTGTGAAGAGCTGATTTAACCAGATAGTTCAGACAATGGCTTAAAATTATGCTATGGAAACAATAAACATTTACAAGTGATGAGAACTTGTATGCATTCTGAAACTGTATGATCTATATTGAGAGGTACTTATCATTAAGATAAATAATGATCATAAAATGATCATATATTGACAAGTATTTACCATTGAGGTAAGTGATTATCAGAAGATGACCAACCTATATCATTTTGATAGTTGTTGAACTTGTAATATCAACAAATGATTATGGATTAACCACACTCTGAACACAGACACCTAATCTCAGAC
>JBBPRU010000206.1:0-12878 GCA_038093245.1 Boletus holoroseus
GTCCGAGTCCGAGTCGTCCGTTGCAAAAAGACGATCTGACATCACATTTCAAGTTTACCGTCGCTGGTACAAGCCAAAATACCAACACGACAACTACCGCTCCCACCCAAATTCCGCAACCCTCTCAGCCCGCTATCACTTCTCCCATTGTCCCTTCTAGCACCGTCAGTGCCGCGCAGACTTCCCCTAGTTCAGGAGACGAAACGTGCTAGCTTTCGACGCCAAGCAGCGTTCTTGTTGAGTGATATGGCATTAATTGGAGAAGTCGTTGACCGACCTCCAATAATCCACCCTTGGCATCATTATTGCAAACACATTTGTATCGATAACTTGCTCTCTGATTGGGTAATAAGGAAATGTATTCGGTAGCACGTGGATCAGAAAATTTCTCTATCTGGAATCTGGATCGAGTCTCGGTTGAGTTTGATCGGAAAAGAACCACCTAATTCTGCTTTCCTGATATGGGTAAAAGATTAACTCGGCTCGAGTCAGTCCTCGCTTTACTTTCGTCTTGCACTCCAAGCCTTCTTTGCAGACTACCTCACCTTTCGTATGTCGTTACCACCCGAAATCATAGTCGTGGTCATGAACGTCAATGAATTTTGCAGCCTTCTTCATGTCCGACTCGAGGAGCACCGTCATCATCAAAGTCCCCGCGACTTCTGCCAACATCGGACCAGGCTTTGATGTAGTAGGGCTCTCTCTCTCCTTGTACTTGACGCTCACCGTCAAATTTGGGCCCCCCTCGACTGACCTCGTAAAACTCACCTACTCCGGCGAAGGGGCCGACGAAGTCCCCCTCGATCCCTACCGAAACCTGACGACCCGCGTCGCGCTCTATGTCCTGCGCTGCAACAACCACCGCTCGTTTCCTCCAGACCTCGTCAGTGTCCATGCTGACAACCAGATACCCTTTGGCCGCGGGCTCGGCTCCTCGGGGGCAGCCGTCATCGCGGGTGTTCTCCTCGGGAATGTGCTCGGACAGCTCGATCTATCGCGTGAAAGGTTGCTCGACTATGCGCTCATGGTCGAGAGGCATCCAGACAACGTCACGGCAGCCCTCGTCGGTGGTTTCGTCGGATCGTACCTCCGAGAGCTCGATCCTGTCGCTAGCGAGGCCGCCCAGGTACCGCTGTCGGAAGTCTTACCAGAGTACCCTCTCGATGCAGGGGAGGAGTGGGGATTGTCCCCGCCTGTCCCTCCGTTTGGCATCGGACACTTTGTTCGTTTCCGTTGGAGTCCTGCTATCAAAGCCGTGGCAATTATACCTCGATTCGAGCTGAGTACCGCCAAGGCGAGGGATGTGTTACCCACGACATACTCTCGAAAAGATCTCGTACGTATGCTTGATACAAGTATGCCTCTGTCCGAATCGGCTGATAGGAAGCCTAGGTTTTCAACATGCAACGACTCGCCGTGTTGACCACCGCGCTTGGACAATCACCACCGGATCCCGAGCTTATCTACGAGGCGATGAAGGATCGTGTCCATCAACCGTATCGAAAAATGCTCGTATGTTTTTTGTCGTGTTATGGTCCATGAGCAGCCAATTCAGCAATGTCCCACAGATTCCTGGTTTGCCAGCAGTGACATCGTCACTGACGCCACAATCACATCCTGGTCTGCTTGGTATCTGTCTCTCAGGGGCAGGACCGACGATTCTAGCTCTCGCAACTCACAATTTCGAGGCTATTGCACAAGGGGCTCGCGCAATATTTGCGACGGAAAACATACAAGTAGACTGGAAGTTACTTGACGTTGTTGGCGGTAGTTCGTGTTACCCAGTACAAGTGAACTAGATAGAACTAGACGAACGTAGAAAAAAAAAGATCACTACCGGTCATATTGTATCCTGACATGCATCTCATCAACTACCACTGTTTGGGCCAGGTTACTGTAAATGATGTTCCGAACTGACATACTTGGATCAGAGTGCATAGCATCAATTGTACTGGTAGGATGGTCTAGTTGGACAGTATCGACATCTATATGCTTCATATGTTGGTACCACATCTTTACTGTTTGAGCCAGGTCCCGATGACTCGGAGGCATACCAACCTGATAGCGACTTATCAGCGACTTCTTACCCTACTTATCACTCTGCCTACCCCTGCTGCTTAGTCCATGTCCGAGTGATAGGGAGATCATCGAGCTATGCAATAGGGTAACAATGTGTGCGAAAAACTGTAAAATCGAATGTAAAACTATTCATCTCGAGTGGTTGATGACTGTAGGTATTATGCCTCCGGGTATCCTAAAATCTAAAATTTCGTCACCTCTAGCCTCTTGCGTTGAGACAAACAGCTCTCATCGCGACAAGGGATGCTGAGCTGCCATCGAAAGGCAAGTCAACTGTGAACATCACATCACTGCGGTCACCATTCAAGTAGACCGGCAGTGTCACCAGGTTACTCTGATCAGCTTCCTCCTCCTCTTCTTGCACCCAACGGATCTGAGATGCATTCAAGTGAACGGCCTCGCCATCGTTGAGCACAAGCTCCCCGGTTTCTGCATCCCACGTGGCTCCTTCCAACGTCAAGCCTGAACCATCGTGATTAGTAAAGTTGGGTAAGGAAACCGCTCTCTAGGACCCACCATCGACGATGAATGCTCCTGGGTTGCTCATTTGACCGATGTCTAAGCGCAGACTCAGTGTCTCCAGACTCCAGCGCTTGCGGTGGGCTACAGCCTGCCGAGTAGCCGTGATATACGCCTCTGGGAAGAACAGTCCTCCAAGCCAAACTTCAACATCAGATAACGACTGTTGCATCGTCGTAATCCCGTCCAATTGAGCCAGGCGACGTGAAAGATCCGGAATCCACTCCGACACTGACATGGCTTTGGGAACCTTGTATCGTCTCCAGTGTGTTGGAATAGTACCTAGATCATGTTAGTTTGGCCCAATCAAGACAGTGTCGAATTCACCTTTAGTCAGGGAGCTCATTAAAGCACGGAGGTGATTGGTCTGCTTCAGTTCGCCCTCGCAAACCTTGACGACATCCGTAAGTTCCTTGCGAACCTGGTCAAGCAACTTGCGTCCGATGGAGCCTTCCCGGAAGAATAGGCGATAAAGTGGATCTGGATTGTCACTAGATTGTTTGGGCAGTATAGTCAGCGTCTAGATGGAAGCGTCAGTAACAAGTCAGTTTATTGCGAGCGGTGTATTCTTACTGATGGCAACTGGGTCAGCCATTCGCGACAACGCTCGTGCAGATTGCGCATCCACGCGGGCTGCTGTGAAGACTGGCTCTTGGAAGGACTACCGGTGCTCGGAACGTCATCCTCATCATCAGCTAGCGTTCGCATCTTCCGTAGCTTGCCGAGGAGCTCATTACCTATGACAGGTGAGCTTAGGTGCATCAAGCTAACCTGAAGTGAGCTCACCTTGTGCAACGGCGATGACTCTTTCTGCGGTGGGCGGCAGTGTCAACCATGATGGCGGTTCGCGGTCTGGTAACCCTTGCACCCATGATAGGAAATGCTCAAGCTTAGTGCCATCAGGAGCTTCAAGAACCTGACTACTATTGATACTGGGCACCAGGTTGAAATCCACATTGTAAGCAGCCGGAATAAACAGTTTGTCGACGAATGCGTCGAGAATGCGCTGATCGAAATCGCTGTCGATACGCCCACCATACACTGACTGTTTGATGAGTGTCCGGAGCGCATCCCATGGGATCGTGGCAGGGTCAACATTAGCCCTCCCTTTAGCAACAGCGTTAAGCCACGTGTCGATAGTGCCAAAGGCAGAGGCCATATCGGAGTCGTTGAAGTCGTAAGTTTTGCTCCAACCCAGCGGAACATATCGTAAACGTTCTTGCACAACCGCGTGGAACCATGCGAGGAGGAAGTACAAACGAACCTTCTCCGCAGGCCCTTGACCAAGGCGCTGTGGAGGGATGGATCCCAACGAGTCGAGCAAGTTGGCCTTTACTCCCGGTGGAGGTTCGTTCATAATAATGCGAGACTGTCGGAGAATGTTGACAGGAATAGATGGGTTGGCTTCCATGGTCAAGAAGAGGCGGAAGTTGCGATGAGGGTTGAGGGTTTGTAGTTTCTTCTCCAGCTGTCCTAGCCATGAAGGGGCCAAGTGAACATTCTTGAGGAGGACCCATGTCCCCTGTCTTGACGCTGTAGCGATAGCTTGATCTGCAAGAGTAAAGCCCTCCTGAGAGCCCATGGCAACTGAGGAGGACCGTGCTCCGACAGTTTGTATGAGATTCTCGACGCGGTAACTGGCATCATAACCAGTAACAGATACCAGAGCGAGTGGAGTCGTAGCAGGAACTTCGTTTCCAACCATAGCTCCGAGGTCGAGTTCGGACGACAAGTCATTCTGGAAAATAGTCCGCACGAACAATGCGGTGGATTGCAAAAGACGATCAGGTCGCAAGCACTTGACAATGAGCATCGAACGAAGGGCCTCCACAGCAGCTGCCTCAACGTCAGAACTCGAAGAATTTGTACAGGAATGGACACATACGTGTGCTAGGGTCCCAGGGCAGAGGCACGATCGTTTCAGGGTTTGGAGACTGTAGGAAAGGAACCCAATCTTCAGGACACTCGACGACATAGTTGAGAACAGGCTTGAAGAGATTTTGTTTCGCATAATATTCGAGGTGCATCATCTGGTCTTGGGAGAGTACGGAAGAGACTGGGTGCTCGCCCAAGGAGGTGTTAGGCTTTCCAACGATTCCCTGGCCACTTTCGAGCAGGAACTCGAGTTCGTCGGCGATATCCTCAACACCTCGCAGCTTCACTTGTGCCAAAAGCACAGCGAGCATGACGTGGTCACGGTGGAGTAAAGCTCTTGAGGTTCGCTTGTAGACAATCAGGAAGAGGTCGTTCAGTAGGATCTCCCGCCGTCTGTGGTAGTCAGTGACGTTCCTCAAGTTGGGATTATGATGGAGCACGTAGTCGAAGATATCGAGGAAGAATCGAAGGGAGAACTGATAAAAGTGATTGACGAGGTTGAGTTGTTCGAGAATGAAGAACACGGAACTGCAGGCTTGTGCCAACGGCAGGTATTCCGCGGTCACTTGCTCGACTTCCTTCATGACAATGTCTGTCTCCTCCACCTTGCGCGTGATCTCTGCAGCTTCCCTTTTCAACGTTTCCAAGGTGCTGATGACTTTGTCGTCGTCAAGAATGTTTCCGGTGGACTCGTTGAGAGCTTGCAGGAGCAACTTCTCCAGCGTTCGGAGGCGAAGGCGGAATTCACCTTGGGCTTTCATGAGATCCGTTCTCTTGCGTTCAGTATCAGGCCGTTCCACCTTGAGAACTTGATCCAAGGATTGACTTTGGAGACTACTACGCGTCATTGTGAAGTTGACGAATGTAACTCTGCTGCAGATGTCGGGGGAAAATTCGACCGATGGATCCCGAGTCGAGAGGAACATTGTGAACGCAGGTGAGAAGTCGATATCTTGGTTGCCAATACGAATGAGCACACGGCCACCTGTTCTACGAATCTCCTTGTTCAAAACGGCATTCAGAATGGGGTCCAAATGCTCAACATCCTGGATAAGAATGGGGTTACCGAATCGCAGAGCGCTCTCCAAAACTTTGAGGAAGGCTTCATCAAGGAAACTCGTGACCGTAATCTTGCGTTCCTTGTATTCATTGAGCAAGAAGGTCGTTGCCTGACCAGTGGGGTCGATGATCAATGGGTAGCGGTTGAATCGTTTGAGCATGATCGCGTTCTCAGTGGTCAGGTTGTCGGCCGGAAGCGACTTGGATTGCCAGCTCAAGCGATCATCCGCAGTCGAGAGGTATTCTGTCAACGAAAGTTCCGGTTTAAACTTGATGTTGGCTTCGAGAAGATGATTCGACCAATCCTGCCACATCACCTCTCGGTAATGTTGGTCGAAGAAACCACCGTAGGCAAGGAATGCTGCAGATAGCAGCACATCGCCAACGATGGTGCTCATTTCTGCATCGAAAGTGCGACTTCCGGATTCCCACCGTCCCTTCTCCGAGGACAAACTTTCGAGGAGTTTCATACTACGCTCAACCTTGCTCTGCACTCGCTCCATCTCCGATTTGATGGCCTGCGTTTCCGAGATGAGAAATGCATATTCCTCCTTATACTTTGCAATCTTCGCCTCTAGCTCGGCGACGATGGTAATGATTTGAGAGGCTTGTTTCTTTGTGGTCTCCGCTTGCGTTTCGAGGGATTGCACCTCGTTACGTAGAGGTTCGACCTTATCAAGAATCTCAGAGAAGCGGACCTGCGCAAGCACCCACTTGACGAGAGGACCACAGGCTTTACTAGCACGTTGGACGGTCTCAAAGTTGAACGACGGTCGGCTCAGGAAATCCTTCTTCATGAGCTCACGGAGAGGCTTCGTCATTTGGTTGTTGGTATCGAAGTTGACGATCCTCTGGATAAAGTCATCCCGACGAATGATACCTTGAACCGTGCGCCAGCTGTCGATCTTGTGACCGAGAATTGTGCAGACAGACTCCATGGCAAGTTTGACGGCTTCTGGTGGATTGGCCATCGTCCTGACTTCTTGCAAATGTTGCCTCTTGATGTTACTGACAGCGGCCTGTGCTTCCAACACAGCAGGCTCTGCGTCTGCGAGGTCAGCCATGACGACAGCACGACGTTGTGCAATGTGCTTGTCCTGCTCCACCAAAGCAGCCTGGATTTCGATAGACGCCGCCTTCTTCTGTTCAGCCTCCTGTTGGTCCGCAACCATGCGCTTAAGCTTTTCGTTAGCTTCTGCATTCTTGGCTTGGAGTTGCGAGCGCTTTGTGGCGAGGCTCTTGCGAAGCTCCTCAACCTGTGTCACTGTATCCTTGAGTTTGTCGAGACCGACGTGGAGGTGACGTTGTTGTTCCTCAAGCTCATCACGCTTCTCGTTGTAGAGCCTGACATAATGGTTGATGCTAAAGAACACCAGTCAGGCCAATGGTTCAACCCCCATAGAGTGAAAAAACTTACAAGTCGAGGTAGTGCCGGGGAGTAACATAATTGTAACGACCTTGACGACGACTGATGCGCTGGTTGATCTGGTGCATTGACATATGCACGTAGACGAGAGCATTCACGACAGCAGTGCGATGAATGGGAGGCATGGAGAGCTCGCGATAGGCAATGGGGAAATGAACAGGTGGGGAGTACGAAGACAGGTCCAAGTCCAACGTATGGGTGAACTCCATACCAACTTGGTAGAATGCCTGATCTGACCAGTCACCGAACCAGTCGAGAACACAACGGTTAAACAAGGCAGGCGATGTGGCGGCGCGGGACGCGAGACCATTTTCTGGCGGATTCATGGTGAAAACGACATGAAGATTTTTCGCAACTTGCTGAGTGAACCATCGATACAATTCCTCGTGCGAGTCGAGCATTAGCCCATCCCTTTGCGACCCTTCCTTGCACGCCGTCATCAAAGCAGCATGCTCGTCACCCTCGAAGAGACCTGGCACCTCAGCGTTCGCAAGGAGTGTGTTCATGCGTTCCAGGAAACCCGAGTCAAGCACGTTGGATTCGTCCATGATAAAGCAAATCTTCTCGCCCTTGCAGCCAGCGCGCCTCAATACGGTACGGAGATCATCATCGAAGTCGTCGCCGGTATACTTGTTCGAAACCTTGATCTGGAAAATGCTCAAGCCATTGAGCCAAGCAACGAAACGAGATAGCGTCGTCTAGCAGCACCGTCAGCCTTGTAGAACAAATATTCAAAGTCTCGTTGATTACCTTGCCACTGCCACTAACACCGATCAACAACAGGTGGCCTTGAACTTGGCGGAACACACGGTCAATCCTGAGGACATGATCAAGCACGTCGTTGAAAAGAACAAGGGGCACATCCAATTCTTCCTCATAAAAGACGCGCAAACGAGCCTTTGTGTACTCGCGGAGAACTTCTCTGTCAACAGGAATATAGTCTTTCGAGGTCCAATTGGAGAAGAGAATAGGTCGGTTCAAGGCTTCGTCGCGATTAATGGTCGGGAAGTGTTCCATGGCAGCAAGGTCAATATGTTCGTCAGTCCACTGTTTTTCTTCCTCGGTGACGAGACGGTCTTGGAAGAGACGCAGTGCCTCGTGAGCCCAGACGCGCACCAAGCCCTCCACGGGTAGAATCTCCAGGGGACGGATGGCTTCATAGATACCACGCACCCATCTCGTAAGTTCACGAGGACTGTAGACGTAGTGAGCTTGAATATCAGAAGTGAAGCGTTTCTGCGAAGCGAGGTAGAAGGAGACCATTGCGTCCGTAAGAGGTTCGGCATATGCTCGCAGCGTTGGGATGACCTTGAGAAGAGCACGGTTATATGTACCATAAATCTGCTTGAGCGAGACTTCTCCTGGATAGTCCACCATGATAAGCGGTGCATGGCGAAGGAAACGATGACTGAGAGGAACACGCCCAGGATCGGTGGGCGGGTTACATGCACCGACGAACTGGATACGTTCGAGTTTAACCCACGACATATCGCTTGCACGCCAATATCCACCACATTCGACCAATTGACGCAAGAACGAGATAACTCGCTGAGTGCCATACTTGTCTTGAGCTGGCAGGTTGATTTCGTCACAGAACACAACCAGCCAGCGCCCAATCTGCACTGGCGCAAGGATGACGCCGTTCGGAGTCTTTCTATACTCGCAGTATTGCTCAAACGTCTTGAGAATGAGCTCAGGGGTAGTGGCACTGGAAAAGTTAAGGCCGACGACTTCCATGTCAGGAAGCTTGCGAAGGGCACTGAAGAGCGTCATAGTCTTCCCTGAACCCGGAGGTCCACACAGCATGAGAGGTTTGTGTTCAGAGAGCCACGAGTAAAGGACCTCCTCGTGGCGGACGGTATCCATGGTCGGAACGACGACATCAGCCGCAGTAACGGAGTGTGCGTCGATTTCGATGGAGGGCACCTTGGACTGCCAAGCAATCCAATCACCTGTGGCGATCTGTACATCAAAATCGATGAGGGACGCCTCAGCAGCCATCGGGGGTAAGTCGATGCCGGTTTGTTTCCGCAGAAACTCGCCCATCTCCGCACGCAAGTCCAGCTTAGCGTCACCGGAAAATGCCCAAATAATGCTGACAAGCAGGCGCTTGGTGACATATTGTTCCACCTTTTCAGGCGGAAGAGGGAAATCCGAGTGTTGGATGTTGTACTCGATGATGTTACGTGCGGTCTTATTGAGCAATGAAAAGAGCGTGTGAAGAGCACGAGTAGTCGTGAAGTCCATGATGTGATCGATGGATTCTGCAAATTCGAGAGCAGAGCTGACAAGCTCTCCGTCTGCAAAGTAGCGTTCGAGGATGCCAGCAATTTGAACCTGGGTGGTAAGGTTGGAAGAACCCGGAATTTCGGCACCTAGGATGTCAGCACGACGTCCCGGTACATCGGCAGCATCCTCGTCGTCCGCGTCCAAGGGCACAGATGAAAGAGCGTTGAGGTAGTGGCGATAAACCATCGAAGGTTCAATGACATCCTCGCTGAACCAGATCATACCACAGCGACTGACAGTAGCGAGGGTCGCATAGCGCAAGTGTTCGACCTCAAACATGATCCGGACGTTGGGAGGCAGGTTGAGACGTTCACCATTAGGGAGCGTGAGTAGCTTGTTGTCATCAAGAACACTAAAGATTGGTGAGCCAACCATTCCAGCATTCAGCAAACAAACCGACCTATTCAGGTTCTCAACCCACTCCGGATCAACGTCGCCGTCGAATATAATCCAGTGCCTCTTGGAACTCTCGCCACGCACATCATCCACAATCTTGCGCAAGATATGCGTGAATAGACCATCATTCCACTCGCGCGTGGTTGGGTCAAGCGTGCCATAGAGCGCGTCCTTGTGGATTGCCTTAGGATCAATGACATACGCAACCCCTTCGGTGCCATCGAGTCTTTCCAACGCGGAGAGGAGGACTTGCCATGCATTTGTTTTGCCAGTGCCGGAGGGGCCGACCATCATAAGACCATGTTGAATCTTCTGGATCTGGTACAATTGGAGAATCTTGGCGATCCACCGCTCGCCATCCACCAGGCGCTTTTCGGCACAAACCTTCAGGATTTGCTCACGGAGCGCCTCCAGGTCGACAGGAACATAGTCCGTGCCAGGGAAGACATCCGCAAGCAAGCTGGAACCAGTTCAACATTTCGTATGTGAAGCATCTATGCCATCGTTAACCCTCACCTGGTGAGCAAAGGCACATCATCAGCGACCAATTTTGGCACGATCGTCTCCGTGACACTTTGGATAACGATGATCTGCTCAGATATGACATCCGAGAGCCCGTTGACACTATCCGCATCCTCCAACTTGGCATTCTGCAGGCGTTCACGCTTGAGGATACCTGCACTGGCAAGCACAGCCTTTAGTGCACGCAGACCAAAGTCATAATGGGGTTGAGGCGAAAGCTGCTCATCGCAAAGGTTGAAAAATGGTACGATCTTGGACGCAAGGGATTCTGCTGTTCGGAAACCTTGAGAGAAGAGCATGACTTGGGCGATGAGCTCGCGATCGGGCCTTGTCATCGCCATCCTGTGGGGCCAGTCAGAATGATCGTTTTCGTGGCAGGGATATGAACGCACGGTCGGAAAAGCTTTGTCAAGTTTGGTGGCAAAGTCGATCGTCCAGCGTAGTTGGGGTTAGTAGTAATGAAGATACCTAGTCTCCAAGCTTAGGTGGGCCGAACAACAGCTTCATAGATGAACGTACCGATATTCTTGTTGATCTTCAAACTCTTTCCAACGAGCTCAATCTCGGTATTGGGATTCTTGGCGAGGGCAGCTAGTCCTTGTTGGATGCTCTGCACCTGTTGTGAGACAGCACTCAAAATACGCTCCTCCAGTCGGTTGAACTCGTCAAAGCATCCCCACGCTCCGACCTGACAAAGACCAACAAAGATGCGGCCCATGGCTTGGAAATCGAATGTCTCGTCGCAACAGAATACTAACACAAACCGACCGAGCTGGACACCAAGGGCCTTGACGGATTCAGTTTTGCCTAGAGTCAATTGTTAGAGAACAGGTCTGCTACATAGGACTTGACAGGAGTACCTGTGCCAGCTGGACCAAATGGAGAACCACCGAGCTGACTGTCTAAAGCCTGAGTTAGGGTGAGGTAGACCCGATCCGTCAATGGTGTTTGGACGAGGCGATCCGGAACCCCCAGATACTCCCAGCCATAAGGGAATGTCGCATTCGCGACTCGGATAGCTAAACGGTCAAGAGAGTTGTCGGCTGAACGTTCCAAGTAGAAACGCATTTGCGAGAGCCACGTGAAAGCCTTGGTGTCGGTGACGCGTTGCTGGATAAGTGCGCGCGTGACGTCTCGTTGGTGGACGAGTTCCGTGATAAGGTGCTCGCATTTGCGACGTGTGACAGGGCTAAGTTCTTGTAAGACGATATCGGCGAGAAGGTCAAGAGCCTGGGAGATCGTTTCAAGCGGTCCTTCGGGGAGAATGCCTGATTCCAAAGAACCTTCGACAGATGTGGTCCACGCAACTTGAATAGCTAACGTGACAAGTTGGGCAGGATACTTCTCCATCCAATACATAAGTTGATCCACATTGAGCGGGGACCCAGTGCCATAAAACGATTGCAGTTCGCCAACGGCGTCACAAAGTAAATCGGCCAAAGAAAGTCGCATCAAAGATTCCAGTCGAGCGAGCCAATCATTGATCTTGGGATAGTCTTTCAACAGGATTGGCTCGCTGAACTGGACTTCCTCTCCCTCGCGAGAAGCCATGCCTTGAATTTGGGTCAAGTCGTCGTCGAGCCTGATCGTGGAAATGCCGGCGAACATTTTCTTGAGGTGCTTCATGATGCGCAGGATATCCTTGCTGTTGCCGATGATCTCCAGCAAGTCTTCGTCACCAACGAAGTAGAATCGAGGGAACGATGACCGCTCGCGTTCAAGGTATTCACCAAGGGCCTTCTGGATTTTGTTCAAAAGGTCAGCGAGACGTTCCAAGCTCTTTTGTATTCCCTGGATATTCATGACATCGACGACGAACGGTGACTTGTACACCTTCTTCATGACGGTCAAGAACTCGGCATTGATGTTTTGGAAGCGGGCGCTCTCCACAGGGAGAAGATGTTTGATATCTGCACTCCCAGAAAAGATGCCCTCCAAATACACCCATTGGCGCTGAACGTCAATCCAGACATCTTTCACGAAAGTGAGGAACTTCGTCTGGAGAATACGATAGTGCGTGTCTTACCAAATAACACATGGATCCTGTTTAGTTTCTCTTCCCATGAACCAGCCTTTCACAGTGTTAGCGCGGGGAGACAATGTTCGTGTTGGAAAAATACCTCTTCCTCGAAGACTAGGACAAAAGAATGAACTTAACGAGCTTCTGTTTATGTTTTGTTAACGTACCTTTGTAGTAGGGAGAAAGCTTCATCGCTGTCAAGGAGTTCAGATTCTCACTGCACTTGCTGAAAAGATCGTCCCAGCCTCTGACGCATGACATGAACGACATGATACAAATGAAATAGGTGGGGGCGGACCGCACCTAATAAGTCGACATTTATTCTGGTAGTTCACCAGATCTAGGGTGTAGTTAGTCCAAGTTTCCTTGACTTGCTTCATGTACTCCTCGAGAGCCATCTGTGCATGTCATCAATATAGGTAGGCGACAGACTGCGTGGCGCATTGTACCTCTCCCTGAGCTTGTACGATGACTTCCCGTATAAGAGATTCATTCTTCCTCAGGTCCAAATCGTAAACATTTCCCAGAGTCATACTATGTACACGTCTCAGATGAAGAAAAGAAAAGAAAAGAAAGACGAATCACTTACACAGGAAGACTAATTTGTGATGGTAACCGTAAAACTTTGAACAACTGCTTCCAATGTCTGTCCTTCAAAGCCTCGGATTTCAAATCAGAGATGATCGAGTTCGA
>JBBPRU010000207.1:0-12865 GCA_038093245.1 Boletus holoroseus
CTTGACAAGGTCTGCATAGCTGGCATTTGCCAAAAGTGCCAAAAGCCTTGGCCTTGCAAGGACCACCCTCCCTGTCCTCATCCTCAAGTCCGAGTTGTCAAATGGAATGGTCAGGACATTTCCATGGATCAATTTGAGAGCATTCACATAATGTTTGAAGTGCAAACAGACTCTCCGCATATCCTTACTTGTTCCCCATCCCCCGTAGCTAATATTACTGAGGTTCCTGAATCAGGTTTTACGTCTGCCCAGTAGATTACAGTTGAACTACTGAGCCCTCTAAGTCATTGCTGTATGTGTCCCTGAATAAATTTAATTTGTTAAGCATTGACAAAACTGAACCTGAAGTAAGAGTGCACCTAAATAAGTCCAGAGAAGTGGCTGCAGAGCGCCCTGCTGGCAAAAAGGAACAAAAGAAGCTGTGAATAAAATGACACAATGAAAAGGTGAACCTTCCAGTGTGAGGATCCCCTGGTGCAGCCAGGTATGATCTGTATACTGTGGAAGACACCATAATTCCCCTGCAAGGACAAGCATTAGTGTCCACAAAACTCTGCATGGAGATTCCAAAGGGTCACTATGGCTGCATTGCGCCACGAAGTGGACTTGCGGTTAAAAAACAGATTACAACTGGTGCTGGAGTGATCAACAGTGATTATAGAGGAGAAGTAAAAGTCCTCTTAGTCAATCAATCGAAGGATGAGTTTGTAGCTAAAGCCCACAAATGAATTGCACAAATCATCCTCAAAAAGATCTCCATGCCAGAAGTAGAAGAAGTAGAAACCCTTACAGATACCTCTCATGCAGAGCAAGGTTTCGGAAGCACCAGAACAAAGGTCTTCAAAAGAAAAAAGAGAACCTCAACATCCTCTCAGAACTGAATGAACAGAGTGGACCCTTGGTCCATGTCAAATTATACAATACCTGTTATGGTAGTGCACTGCTTACTAATAGCGGCCACATTTTAGTCCGTAGTTGTTCATTCTACACCTCAGTGTCTGACCACTACAGTACACTGAGGTAAGAACCCTTATATCACTATTATAATACCTTGCTAACATCCTGTAGTTATATACTTCCTACATGTTATGAGCCCTGCGCCTGTATAACCAAAAAGAGTATAGCAACAAGTCATGAGAAACCTTCCTGAAATGTCTATGAACAAAACCAACGATGAATTGATGCAAGTCCCGAAGCTAGATGCGACCGGAAAAGAATGGCCTGCTTGAAAGGCCAGACTCGAGTTGGCTGTAGAGGCACAAGGACTAGACGGCTACATTCATGGAACAAAGACGAAGCCAAGAGATCCTAGGGACAGAAAATCCCCAGTGTGGATACCAACCACGGCCGAAGAGATAAAAGAACTTGACGACTACGACACCGCACTAGAGAAATGGTATGAAAAGAATGCTCTCGTTAAACAGCAAATCGCCGTCATCATCCCAAACTCTCTATTCCTCCAAATCAAATCGAAATCCACCGTGCACGAATACTACGAAGCCTTGAAGATACATTTTGAAGGTTGCTCGCTAGTAGTTTCTACTGAGCTGAGATGTCAGCTTGGAGAAATGAAATTAAAAGAGGGCAGAGATGCATGAGTGCACATTGAGAAGATGGAGTCGCTGCGTGAAGACCTTGCGTCAATGGGAAGACCTGTTTCGAACAAAGACTACTTCAATATTCTTTTCATCTCACTACCCCACAGCTACAATTCTACCCTATCCACCATTTTGTCAAACATGAAGCTGAACAACAGCATCATCAGCTCCGAAATGCTTTCCTCACTTATCCTTGACATGTACGAACACTTGCTTACACAGGGAGGTGGGAAATCCAAGGCGAAAGACAGCGACGATGTTGCTTTTTCGGCTGACAGTGGCAAAAGGGGAAGGAACTGCAAGAAGAAATTCGATGGTGATTGTAATAACTGCAGTTGGGCAGGTCACATGTTTCATGATTGTTGGGAGGAAGGCGGTGGAAAGCACAGACAGGCCCCAAAAAGTTGGAAGCCTAGAGGAAAGAAGGCCAAGTCAGGTTCAAAAGGTTCTACACCCTCACAAGCCAATGTGGCCACCACCAACAACGAACCTGACAGCATATGGTTAGCTGAAGCTGTGGCGCACAGCGACATCAAAGCAATGACAACTATACCTTATGCTACCCTTGCACAAGGGAGCAAACCGTCAATGAATGCCACCGCTGAGCTGTACGACAGTGGTGCCTCACTACACCTTTCCCCCTTCCATGATCATTTCGTTAACTTCATCACCATCCCATAACTGTAGCCAACAAAAGAGTATTCCATATGATTGGGCGAGGTGACCTGTTTGTTGAAATCCCAAACGGTGACCATAAGAGTAAAGTCCTGTTGAAGGATGTGCTTTACGCACCCTCTATGGGGGTTACCCTCATATCGATCAGTAAACTTGCAGCGGCAGGGTATGTTGCACTCTTCTGTAGCAATGTATGCCGAATCTTCAACCCAAATAAGAAACTGTTGGGGGAGATACCTGTTAGCAATGGACTCTACCACATTCAACATGGAACCGCACAACAGTCTTTTGCAGGCGCTGCTGACACCGTCAAAACCCTTACCATGGAAGACTTGCATGCCCACTTGTTGCATATCGCCCCAGCCACAATACGAGAAATGTTGTCAAAAGGCATGGTTGAGGGGGTGAAGCTGGACCCAGTGCATGAGACAATGGGCCAGTGCACATCGTGCAAGATTGCAAAGGCAATGCGCAAACCTATTGGCAAGATCTGCGAACCACAATGCAGCAAAAAGTTCGGGGATGAGGTACATACTGATGTTTGGGGCCCTTCGAGCGTCCAAACTCCTGGCCATAAATCCTACTACGCATCATTCACCGATGATCACACACACTATACAACTGTTACCCTCCTCACAGTGAAATCAGACACCTTTGAAGCTTACTGAGCTTACGAAGTGTGGGCGAAGACCCAGCACAATGTAGCAATTAAACGGTTGTGATCGGATTGTGGGGGGGAGTATCTGAGCGACAAGTTCAGTTGCCACCTAAAGACTGCAGGAACAGAACAAAAACTCACTGTTCACGACACCCCACAGCACAATGGCGTCGCAGAACGCCTCAACTGAACGTTGATGGAACAGGTCCATACCGTAGGCCATGGAACTGGCTTACCACAAAATCTATGGGAAGAAGCATTAGCACACGTTGTATGGGTGAAGAACCATACCGCCTCATGAGTACTCAATGGCAAAACGCCATACAAATGAGCGTACTGCAAGAAGCCCAACCTTGCCAAGATACCTGCCTGGGGCACCAAGGTCTGGGTACACAATCTGTCTGGCTCAAAACTCGATGCACGAGCGCATGAGGGCCATTGGGTTGGATTTGACGCTGATAGCCAGGCCCATTGCATCTATAAAGATGGCTGTATCACTGTTGAGCGAAACATCTCGTTCAAGAAAGGTGAGGATGTGGTGCTGGGAGTGCCAATGCTGCAGATTGAGGGGGAGGAAAGAAACAAAAACGATCAGCATATCAACCAAGTGACAAGCAACTTACTGGTGTCACCCGCTGAAACCCCATCAAACCCCAGTGAACCTGAGGTGCCACACGAGCAAGTACCTAACACCATTGTCAACCCACCAGAATGACCACCTGTCGACCACGCACCTGAACCGCCCCTCAGATGATCGACCCGACACAGGACCAAATCCCTGTACATGTGAATGTTGTGTGATGGCATAGGCACGCATGACAGGTGAGATGGCAAACCCATCCTACCGCAAGGAATCTGGCCGATTCTTGAGAGCAGTGGGAACGACGGTGATAGCACAGACACAGAAGCTAAGATAGCTGATGTGAGCACGCAGAAATGGGAAGACAAGGACACCACTTATGCAATGTTCACTGGAACAAGCAAAGCTGAGGCATTGGAGCCACGGACAGTTGATGAAGCCCGGAAACAACTGGATTGGCCATGCTAGGACGAGGCAATTAGAGCTGAATTGAAGAGTCTCGATGACACACACACCTGGGACATGGTACCTCAACCACCAAAGCCTACCAATGTAGTGGACTGCAAATGGGTCTTCAAGATCAAAAAGAATTCAGCAGGGGAGATCGACAAATACAAAGCTTGCCTTGTCGCAAGGAGATTCACACAAGTCCAAGGTGTCGACTACTACGAAACTTACACACCTGTCGCTCGCCTCACCTCACTCCATCTTATTCTAGCCGCTGCAGCATGCCACGACTGGCCCGTTGATGTTTTCAACTTTCACTCAGCCTTCCTCAATGGCAAACTAGATGACAATAAAGTTATCTTCATGGAATTACCACCCGGATTCGATAAACAAGGTTGCAACCCAGTTGCACGCTTGCGAGTCACCCTCTATGGATCAAAGCAGTGGGCCCTCAAGTGGTATCAGTGGCTCTGTCGAGAGCTTGCTGAACTTGGATTCCACTATACTGAGGCTGATTGGGGCATCTTTGTGGTGAACATAGGTATTCACCTTCTTATCCTCGCATCTCACATCGATGACTGCACCATCACCAGTAGCTCACAAAGCCTTGTCAAGTGTTCAAAGATGAAATCACCACCCACTTCCGGATCACCAATCTAGGACCCATAGGTTGGCTGCTAGGGATGAAAGTGATGCACAATTGTGATGCGCAGACAATCGCTATATCACAAGAGCCATATGTTGACACTATACTGGCTAAATACAATTTTGCAGATGCTAAACTGGTCTCAATCCCCATGGACCCCAATGTCCAATTATCGTGCAACCAGTTGCCAAAATCAGCTGTCAAAGTCGCAAAAATGAGGCAAGTCCCTTTTCGAGCCACGCTGGGGTCCCTCATGTATGTACCTCGCCATTGGTACACAACCAGACATCGCATTCATTGTATCAACACTCACTCAATTCACTGAGAACCCCAGATGGACCCACTGGGAAGCACTTAAGCGTGTCTATCAGTACCTCATAGGCATGAAGAGCTGGTCACTGACGTACAGGACAGAATCGAAAGGACTAGAAGGGTACACCAATGCTGATGGTGCATCACAGGAACACTGGCATGCCATATCCGGTTATGCATTCCTTATCGATGGAGCTGCTATCTCATGGGAATCACGCAAACAAGAGCTAGTCATGCTCTCCACCACAGAGGCCAAGTACATCGCAGCTACACACACTGCCAAGGAGGCCATCTGGCTTTGATGACTCATCGGTGAAATCTTCAAGCTGCTCGAACATCCCACCACCCTCCATTGTGATAACCAATCAGCAATCACGCTGACCAAGGATGGTAATTACCATGCCTGCACGAAGCATGTTGACATATGCTACCATTTTATCCACTATTCTGTTTCTAATAATTCTGTTTACCTCATTTATTGCCCTACAGATAATATGATAGCTGACACCCTTACAAAGGCTCTCCCAAGTATTAAGGCCAAACATTTCACGTTCACACTTGGACTCTGCTCAGTTTGAGGGGGAGTGTCGAATTATACGATACCTGTTATGGTAGTGCACTGCTTACTAATAGTGGCCACATTTTAGTCCATAGTCGTTCATTCTACACCTCAGTGTCTGACCACTACAGTACACTGAGGCAAGAACCCTTATATCACTATTATCATACCTTGCTAACATCCTGTAGTTATATACTTCCTACAGGTGAATATACTAGTGTCTGACCACTACAGTACACTGAGTTATATACTTCCTACAGTCCATTCATTGGATGAAGGTTCAGGTGGAACGACTGGATGTTGAGTGAAGCATTCACCACCTTCAATCCTTTGTCCATGAGTCCAGGATGATCAAAGTGTTGAAGGAACTTGTTGAAGATCTTAGGGTAATGTCAACCGAAGATGCCCATTGGATATTAAGGGATCTTCAAAGACCCCCAAAATTCCAAAAGGGCTCTCACCAAAAAGTTCGAAACTCCCTTGAGATACTGGTCAAGCTAATAACATCTAATGGATCAGCCAGGGAAGTTAAAGTCTTGATTGATTCAGGATGTACTGGATCTTCCATCCACAAGGATTTCATCAAAAAGGAAGGGTTAACAACCCACAAGATCCCTCATCCCATGATAGTGTATAATGCAGACGGAACCACCAACTCCGCCGGTAAAATCAAGAAATTTGTAATCATCGAAATTCAAATTGGTGATCACAAGGAACAGCTAGCACTAGGAGTCACAGGCTTAGGAAAAAATACAATCTTCCTAGGACATGACTGGCTAAAAATACATAATCCCTCAATTGACTGGATCACCGGCTGCATTTCATTCAGGTGTGAGAATGATCACATGCCTGAACTGATTGACACTGAAGATGACAAGGATGAAATAGAGGACTTCTCTTGAGAACAAGGCAAATGATTAATTCAGGTCGAATTTAGAAATGTTGCTACTGAAGTGGCAATCAAGGATTGGGCAAAGAAAGAAAAGAGATCCTTTGAAGAAACAGCTCCAGAATATGTCCATGAGTTCAAGCATGTATTTGCAAAGGAAAGCTTTGATGCCCTTCCTCCAAGACGACCATGGGACCATGCTATCGAGTTAATCCCTGGGAATCATGAGGTTGACTGCAAGGTCTATCCTCTTAACCCTGGAGAACAAAAGGAACTTGATGCCTTCCTCAAGGAAAACCTCAAGAGTGGTCGAATCCACCCCTCCAAATCCCCTTTTGCCTCCACCTTCTTCTTCATCAAAAAGAAGGATGGCCACCTCTGCCCCATTCAGGATTATCAAAAACTGAATGCCATCACTAAAGAAACTGTTACCCTCTCCCCCTTATCAATGAATTGGTAGACAAATTGAAAACCACCAAGTATTACACCAAATTCGACATAAGATGGGGGTACAACAATGCGTGAATGGCAGAAGGAGATGAATAAAAGGAAGCCTTTCAAACTAACAGGGGCTTTTTCAAACCTCTCATTATGTTCTTCGGCCTCACAAACTCCCCTGCAACATTCCAAACCATGATGAATTCTCTGTTCAAGGATCTCATCAATAGAGGTGTTGTCATAGTTTATATTGATGACATAATGATCTTCACCAAAACTCTGGAGGAACATTGTAAGGTGGTAAAAGAGGTCCTACAAATCCTCATAAATGCACATCTTTATCTCTGACATGACAAGTGCAACTTTGAAGTCCAAAAAATGGAGTTTTTGGGATTAGTGGTATCGCAGGACAAGGTCCTTGTGGATCAAAAGATGGTATCTGCCATCAAAGATTGGCCCATACCAACCACCCAAAAACAACTCCATGGATTCCTCAGTTTCCTCAACTTTTACCGATGCTTCATGCAAAACTTTGCTCAAAAAGCATGCCTGCTCAATGCACTTTGCTCGGAAAAGTGAGATTCTACCTGGATGCCTGATTGTCAAAAAGCATTTGAATCTCTAAAGGAAAACCATCTCCTCCACCCCTGCCCTTGCCATGCCCACTGACACCGATCCTTACTGTGTTGAAACTGATGGTTCTGGCTTTGGCATTGGCACCATCCTCTCCCAAAAACAAAATGGTGTTTGGCACCCTGTTGTGTTTATCTCCTGTTCGCTTAACGATGCCAAATGAAACTACCATGCGATGGATCTTGAAATGTTGGCAGTCATTTACACACTGAAGGAGTGGCATCACTATCTCCTGGAGGCTGCTCATACATCGAAATTTTGACTGACCATAAAAATCTGGAATACTTCCAGAAGCCACAAGATCTGTCATGTCATCAAGCCAGGTGGTGTTACGCAAGGGTGTAGCAAACTCCTAGTGAGCATGTGTATGATGGCACACCTCTGTCAACCATGTGTATCAGTGACACTAACAGGACTTGTCACTGGAAACCTGCCAGGTAAGGGTCTGTCCGCCTTACAGGCCTAACCAGTGCTGGGGCTCTCATTGTCGAGCGTGAAAACCTACTCATGGACCATGAGTCTAATCACCTCTGGTAAGAGTGAGACAGTTGTTTATAGTGGGCTGACCACCTGAGGAATATAGAGGGAAGCAGAGTAGAAGACTAAGGGGAGGAGGGTCCTTAGGAGCTTGTCTACACTGTAGATTGCACAGATCAAGGTTAGAGTTACGCAGAGGCAGAACTCTAACTTAAATACTACTGTACAGTAGTTTAGGGGAGGCGCCCCAAACCTATATAAGGGAAGTCCATAAAAGTACATCAGGGTGGAACGTATTGGATCAGAAGAATACAGAACAGGCATGGAACAACTTGGATGGAAGGAATAGGATCACTAAGGCCATACAAGAGAATAGCCTTTGGAGGCAGTGTCTGTTGGATAAATAGTACAGCCATAGAGAAGGGATCAAACCGGGGACAAGTTGGGAGGAGTTGGGTATGAGGCTGTGTGGAACAGCTCAGACTTGAGGAGCTGTGCCCAGGCAGTACTGGACAGCTCGGGTATCGGAAAGAGGGAGTTGAACACTGGATATCCAGTGTGGACCTCTGTGAGAGTCAGGGAAGGGATAGGAGAGGGGGAAAGAGTTAGGGGTTCCCCGAGAATTGTAACAGGCAGAAACAAATTGTCCAGGAATATGACCTGACTTTCACCCACTGCCCTGGCAAGGCCAATCCCACCAACCCTCTGTCCAGGAGGCCAGACCATAAGAAGGGGGTAGAATCAGATAACACCCAAGAAACCCTTCTTCCTCCCACCTTTTCACTCAAGCAATTGCCTCTTCATCCATTATAGAGCAAATCACCAAACTTCAATACAAACTAGAACAGTTTGCCAAAGAAGGACTGACCAGAGAGGAGTTTCACTGGACACAAAAAGAAGGTCTTGTACGATGGAGAAACCTAATCTACGTTCCAAATGATGCTAAACTCAGAGAAAGCATCATAATAGCCAATCACAACCACCCAATATCAGAACATCCTGATGTTAAAAGAACTCATGACCTCATCATGAGCAAATACTATTGGCCTTTGCTAAGAAGGGATGTAGAAACATATGTAAAAGGATGTGATGCCTGTCAAAAGGCAAAAGCTAAAAACACCTTGCTTCTGACTCCCCTCCATCCTAATGAAGTCCCAAATACCCCTTGGGAAATCATTTCTGTAGACCTTATTGGCCCCCTTCCCCAATCCAAAGGAAAGAATGCAATCTTGGTAGTTGTTGATTGATTCTCAAAGATGATCCATCTCCTCCCCATCATGGACACTATCACGTCCAAAGGAGTGGCTACCCTCTTCCAAGACCATGTCTTTAAACTCCACGGCATGCCAAGAAAGGTCATCTCAGATAGAGGATCACAATTTGTATCATCCTTCATGAAAGACCTTTATATCCTCCTCAGAATCAAAGCCAATCCATCAACGGCCTATCACCCACAAACCAACAGACAAATGGAGCAGATCAACCAAGAAGTCGAGAAGTACCTGCAGATCTATGTAAATCACCAACAAACCAATTGGGCAGAACAGCTCCCCTTAGCTGAGTTTGCTCACAATTCTCAAACATCATCCACCACAGGTTTCTCCCCCTTCCTCCTTAACTTTGGACAACAGCCCATTATCCCCAATAAGAAGGCTGAAGTAAAAAATGACTCCACATCCACCTTCGTTGAGACAATGAAAGCTCATCATGACATTGCCTGATCAGCGCTTGAAAAAGCCACAATGGCAATGAAAAAGTCACATGACAAAGATGCACGATTGGTTGTCAAATACTCCAAAGGGCAACAGGTGCTTCTTGAAAGCAAGAACATCTGCACTACTTGTCCTACCAAAAAATTCAACAATAAACGATATGAACCATTCAAAATCAAAAGACAGGTTGGTGCCTCATCATATGAGCTGGAACTACCCATTGGTTGAAAAGGAATTCATCCCGTTTTCAACAAATTGTTGCTCACTGCATACACTCCTGGGGTGTTTCCCTCTCAATCACAACCCAAACCCCCTGCCCCAATAATCATTGCTCAAAAGGAAGAATATGAAGTAAAAGAGATTGTTGACTCTCAAAAAAGACGGGGAAAAACAGAATACCTCATCCAATGGAAGGATTATCCAAAAGAGGAACACACTTGGGAATCCAAAGAGAATGTAGTGAATGCCCCCAAAGCGATCACTTCATTCCATAAAAAACACCCCCATGTGATACAAGGGTTGGAACTAGATGTTCCTTGTAATGAATCTTGCTGGAGTGCACAGACTCCCCTCTTCTCCACAACCGGCTTTCAAGCTTTAGCAAAGTCCTTCAACTATCTCCCCAACTACCTCTTTGACATCCCTACACCCACCTCCCAAGTATGCATCAATGGCATTCTAATCAACCGGCAGTTTGATTCCTAAGAAGGGGGTAATGTAACAATTCCTGCAACCACACTACAATACTTAGGATATGTTTCTCATCATCTTCCTTTATCTTATCTAATCTTATCTAATTGCTTCCTATCTTATCTTCTCAGAATCTTCCAGCACATTCTATATGATGTCATACTTACAAACCATTCCATGAAGTTCTATTAAATTCTATAGGTGTTGCGAGAGCAAGACTTTAGCACTTGGGACTCAAGTAACTGCACCGTAAAGAGAATAGAGGAGAGGACGTTGACCTTAATCACTAGCTTTGGAAGCAATAATGACAAGTGGATTTGACTGAAGTTGGGTGGTTCCAAGTCCTCAGTTTATATACATAGTAGTACAGGCTGTGCATGGACCAAGCAGTGCATGTGAGTAATAGTCTAAATAAAGGTATAGTATAATGTCATGTGGGAAAAGATGAGATGGAGATTAAATACATGTGTAATCCATGAGGCATGACATCATAAGGTCTAGACCTGATCACGTGTGTTTCTCACGGTCACGTGCACTAGTCACATGATGATGAAAGGAAAATGTCTAAGTTCGAAAAAGTTTGAAAATAGTACATATCATAACACTACTCCCTCTTTAGGACTCATATTCCAGGCGAGTCAGCATGGACCGTGTTTTGGTGAAGTTTTCGTATGGTTTAAATAAAGATTGGAAAGATGCGAGAGAAAGTCTGTGGAGTTTATGAGGTGTGGAGGGATTTAAACAATGGAAGTCATCAATGACATCCTGGGAATTCTTTAAATGGTCTAAAGGTTCCCATGTACGATCAGTTTCATCGTACCCTCGCCAATGCACCAAGTATTGGATTTTCTTGTTTTTAATCCGAGATCCAATGATTTGCTCTACTTCAAATTCTTCTACGCCTTCTTCATCTACCTCAATGGTGTCGGGTTGAACTACCTTCTGTCCAGGAAGGGTTTCTGGATAAGGTTTAATGCATGAGATATTAACGGTGGGATGAATTCAGATAGATGTGGGTAATTTGAGTATTACAGCATTTGGAAGGACAGAAATGATCGTGTAAGGTCCAATCCATTCTTGAGTTAATTTCTTTGCTGTATAAGGGAGTTTGAGCTTTTCGGTGGATAACCAGATTTGCTGGCCTTCAGAATATTCCAGGGCTTCTGATCGCTTGGAATCAGCAGTACGCTTCATCCGTTCTTTTGTTTCTTCTAGAACTCTTTTTATCTCCTCGTGAGAACGTCCAACTTCTGCTGTGAATCCGCTAAGTTTCCCTTCGAATCCCATCCTGGGGATGTAATTATGTGTGACAGCAAAAGGGGATGTACCGGTAGTGGTTGTGAGAGAGTTGTTGTGATGGAACTGAGCCATCTTGATCCAGTCTACCCATTCTTCTTGCTTCTTTGCTACATAAGCTCGAAGATATTGCTCTAAGTCGTGATTGACACGTTCGGTTTGACTGTCGGTCTGAGGATGGTACATGGTAGAGATTTTCTGGGAGATGCCGAGGAGTTTACAGAGTTCTGTGGTGAACTCCGAAACAAATTGTGGTCCATGGTCCAAAACAACCGAAGAAGGTAGTCCGTGGGAGCACCATACATTATCTCTAAATATAGATGCCAGATCTTTGGAAGACACAGTATCATAAGTAGGGATAAATATAGCTTCTTTGGAAAATCAATCAACGATGACACATAAAGTGGTATAGGTGCGGGATTCTGGTAAGCCAGTTATGAAATCAACGGAAAGATCTTCCCATGGGTGTTTAGCAATGGGAAGTGGTAAGAGTTTTTCTGCCGGTGCCTTTGATTTTCCCTTCGTGAGGGTGCACACTTGGCAGCTATCTACATATTTTTAATGTCTTTTGTTACTCCAGGCCAAGAGAAGTATCGTGTAAGGAGATGAGTTGTGTGGGCATGACCAGAATGACCAGCAATAGGAGAATTGTGGCAAATGTCTAGAAGTTGAATATGTAAAGGCTCAGGAATGTAGATTTTGTTTTTTGTATTTTTGAAAATATTACTATCATGATCAAAAGAGAAATCACCAATTTCGGTTACTCCCTCTTTAAGGGAAGCATCGATGAGAGAATCAAAGAAAGAAGAAGAAAGTGAAACATTGTTAATAAAAATAGAAGGAGGCAAAACCATGACATTGGCATTATGATCTGCCACAGCATCACCATGATCGGGACGCCTTGATAAAGCATCCACCCGACCATTACTAGCGCCAGGCTTGTAGACCATTTGATAATTAAATTCTTGAAGAAGCGCATGCCAATGCGCTTGTTGTCCAGACAATGTTTGCAGCTTCTTCCAATATTCTAGGTTCTTATGATCTGTCCAGATCTCGAACCGTTCCTGACCTATAAGATAATGCCGCCATTCTTCCAGAGTGTGGATGACTGCAAGCAGTTCTTTGTCATAAATAGGATAGTTGCGCTCAGCACTATCGAAAGAATGAGAAATGAAGGCGCAAGGCCTCCACAAACCATCTTCACAGTGAACAGATAGAACTGCTCCTGTGGCAATATCCGACGCATTGGTTTCCA
>JBBPRU010000208.1:0-12798 GCA_038093245.1 Boletus holoroseus
CCGCTTTGCGGGTGGTAAATCAGTGGGATCTTCTCCCCTCTTCCGCTTCAGATGCTAGTGTAATGTTGAGCTCTGGCATGAGGATGTAATTAAATAAACTGACCGGATTGATTTCCTGTATGGCAATGGAATGGTGCTGTGCGGGTGAAGTGGAGTCTTCATCCCCCTTCCACTTCGGGTACTGATTTCGAAGTTAGGAACCCTCATGAGAAGAGAGAGCTGAGCAAACTAACCAACTCCGTTTCCCCACCAATGGGGGTCCGTTTTGCGGACAGTAAATCGTTAGAGTTGTTGTCCCTCTTCTGCTTCGAATCCTGCTATCAGAGTCTGGAATCCTATAGGCAGCACATTAAATAGACTTACCTGATTGATTTCCTGTATGTCAGTGGGAAACCACTTTGCGGGCAGTACATCGGAGTGTTCATCCCTCTAAATCTTGAGGTTAGGAGCCATGGCTCAGAAAGGTTTCGAATGTTGTCATGAACTCACCTTGTTACGATTTACCTCTCATTCTTTACTTTCTTGACTATGCTAACCATTCGAACTTCTTCCCGGTCACAGAGTCACACTGTTCGAGCCCCATGTGACTCATCTTTCTTCATTGTTTGATCGTCTTCTCTGCCCTTCGACTCTTTTGTATTACTAATAACTTCCTTACCTTTCCACCGTGTTCTATTGCTTACTTCATTCTACCTTGGCTCCTCTATATAAACAAGGATACCAGCGATGTATTTCCCTAACCTTGGTCTACTTACCTTGACCTCAAATATACCTGATCATCGTTCCCTGGACCTCTGATAAGTCTTCACACTACTTCGAGTGTGCACTCGACTCCTTGAACTCCAGTAGCCGTTGCTACTTGAACCTCCGTTCTTGAGTCTATTCTCAGAACCGCTCTTAGAACCTTTGACTCCTTTGAACCTTTTAAAGTCTACACTCGTTCCTACCCGGACCAAGCGTAACACACCTGGCTAATCTGGGGGGCCCTTGAATGTAGAAATGATGTAGTCACTAATATTAGGGTAAGTAGAATATACTGTACCTGTAGAATGTAGTAGTCACTAAAGAGTAGTAACTACTGTACTATGGTCCGATGTTTTGGTGCTTACATAAGCTACCAAATGTGTACCAAATAAATCCAACATTGAATGAAGGAATAATAAATATAATACCTGGAAATATGGATTAGATCACGTCTGTGTCAGAGACATTATACGTGCCTGGAAATGGAAGTTGATGGTGAGCTGGCAACTGATATTGTTTCCCATTGCAATACGGCTGGATTGACAGACAGTTGTAATCATTGACTGTGCCTATAAATACGGCTAACTATCTCTGCTGAAGGATCACGCGCATGCATGATCCTGACAATAGCATTGACCACAAGTGTAATATATAATAAGGATGAGCACGTACCTCTGGGACACCAGGATGTGTCCAGAAGTGGTGATCGGCACACACATCCCAAGGTGAACTCTTTGCATTGTTCCCCATTAGACCATTGTTGCTACGGATTTGTGTAGTCTGTTATTTTATTGTTATGTTCTACAATTACTATCATAACTACTACTACTACTACTACTACTACTACTACTTGGTAGTGGCATTACGCCACTTTGGTCGCTGCATGGATGGAAAATGGGAAAGGAAAGCAATTTCCCCAAGTGGCTGCCTAAATAGTGCGTGGCACTGTGTCGGGCAAGTCCAGAAGTCACGTGTCCACAATCGCTGGGCACTATTTACGAGGCAAACTTTCACATGCACAACTCTTCCACCTTCCATCTAAGCCACTTTGCGAGTGGCCATTATACTCACTTGATGTCCCCCACACCCCCACACTCATTCTGATTATGTAGTACTAATGTATCAACAAAAAGACAAAAGCGAAGAAAAACTTCATTAGTTAAGTCATTACTATGCTGCGGTCTGTGAGGTAAAAGAGAATTAAATTCTCACACAGAACATCCTATGATCCCATTTAGCTGGCAACCTGGTGCTAGGGTGGCACTATGCCACCCTAGGCCATCCTAGTTGTGTAGACAATAAATAACCTAGTAGTCTAAATTATCTAATCATTTAAGCATAGGAATGAATAGATCAACAAAAATGAGAGTACTTTGTACCCTTTTAGATCAAAGATATATTGATGCCCATCATCATGCCTTGCAATCTGTTGGTATGTCCTTTACATTCTCAATTGTCTGATGCCTCTGCTCATATCACCACTCATATCACCAAGATATTCATTATTGTTGGTTGTCATTAGCATCATGCCATGTGATGATCCATGATTGGTATATGTCCCTGTGTTCAATTGTTGGCCACCATTTTCTCCATACTTTATACAGTTGGCCCCCTTCGTGAGTTCACTCAAATCCCCATCTATTACTCATACATAATACCATGTCCATTCACATCAAAGATCTGGACTCGCCACCTTCAACCAGGTTTGGAATGCAGGCCATTGAAAAGATCACCTGTACAGTAAGTATATACTTACTTGCAACAAGTTACTAAGGAAGTTTGATTCTCCACAGGTGGAGGAATATATGTACATATGAGGTGTGGGATTGGCTTTGGCCAGTGCCTTGTTCACACTCCCCTAGTCCCAGACCATCACACTAGTATTCTGGCACAAGCAGTGGCTTCCTCCAACACTACCCATTCAACCCCATACATGCCTTATACCCAGTTTATGTGGAAGAGCTGTAAAGTAGCTCTGTAGGGTCTCAGTATAGTCACTGAGGAAAAGACTACAGTATGAAAAGTCTAAGTATGGAAGCTTAGGTAAGCTACTAAATAAATCCAAAAGTTTAGACCTCGTGGAAGCATTTCTGAGGATAGACCCACTCGTACTTCATCTACCATTCGAGATGAAATACCCTCTGGTGGATTTCAGGTCTTTTCTCATTCTTTTGGACCCTTCTTATTTAGAATTAGGCTTCTCAAAATTTCAATGATGTGGACATTCCCCAGGCATCTCCTCCCTCATCTAATTCACCACTTGTTATGATTTACCTCTAGTTCTTTACTTTCTCGACTATGCTAACCATTTGGACTTCTTCCTGGTCACAGAGTCATACTGTTCGAGCCCTGTATGACTTATCCTTCTTCATCGTTTGATCATCTTCTCTGACCTTCGATTCTCTTGTATTACTAATAGCTTCCTTACCTTTCCATCGCATTCTATAGCTTACTTCATTCTACCTTGGCTCCTCTATATAAACAAAGGATACCAACGATGTATTTCCCTAACCTTGGTCTACTTACCTTGACCTTGAATATACCTGATCATCGTTCTTTGGACCTCTGATAAGTCTTCGCACTACTTCGAGTGTGCGCTCGACTCTTTGAACCTCAGTAGCCGTCGCTACCTGAACCTCCGTTCTAGAGTCTATTCTCTGAATCGCCCCTCGAACCTTTGACTCTTTGAACCCCTTAAAAAGTCTATGCTCATTCCTATCCAGACCAAGCGTAACAAAAGACCAAGGTTCTCCTCAACAAGACTACCACCGTTGTAGCTCTTCACCATTTCGTCCCAACGATCTTCCTTGCCCTACTCTTGTTGGTCTAGACCTCGAGACGCACCTTCACACGACTCAAACTCCGAACCATCACACTCCAACACTGAAGAAGAACTCTACGACACCAACATCGCCCTACCTCCACCAGAGGAAGAACAAGAAACCCTTCAGCTTTCCCATAGCTTCTCTGGGCAACTAAATATTCCCCGAGAACCTACTCCCCCTTCTCCCACTCCCACCTTGTCTACTCTGCTTTTTCCCCTCCCTCCTTGCCCTCCCCCTAACCCTCAACCACCCCCTCCTACCCCCATGTCTTCATCCAAACCCACCGAACTCCACCTCGGAGTACCTGAACCCTTCGACGGGTCTTATGAACGCTCTACTGATGGCTTAACACTGTTCAATTCTATCTCACTGTAAACAAGGATGTGTATAACACCAATGAAAAAAAGATCGCCTTCGCCCTCTCTTACATGACTAAAGGGTCTGCCCTCACCTGGGCCTCTACCTTCCGACAAAAGACCATCCTAGGAACCACCATCTCCATGGGAACCTTCATCGATTTCATCGCTGACTTTAACAAATCCTTTGAGCACCATGACACAGTCGGAAACTCCATCACTTGGCTTTCTACCAAACAAATGATTAAGAAGGGTAACTCCTTCTCTCCATCCCTCACCGAATACATCTCAGAATTCAAGAATAATGTCTCCCTCGCAAAAATCTCCAACCAGAACGTCCTCATCGGGTACTTCACTGCAGGTATCCCTATCTTTCTCATGCGACAAATCTTCACCATGGACACCCCCCCCACTACCATTGAAGAATGGTACAAGAAAGCCACCCACTTCTCTACCAAGTGGAACCAAGCTGACGAAATCACCCATCGAAATCAGAAACCCTCCCACCAGACCTATCACTCCTACTCCAAATCCCACCCCTCCTCATCCAAAAAGGACACTAATGCCATGGACGTTGATGTCATCAAGGTATCCAAGCTCACCCCTGAAGAACGAAAGCATTGTATCGAAAAAGGACTTTGTTTCAGATGTCAAAAAGGAGGACACCTTAGTACCGCTTGCCCCAACTTCCCATTGAACAAGAAAAAAGTCCAACAGATCCAAAAAGAGGAGATCCCTGCCCTCAAAGAGATTGAGGATGACGATGATGATGAGGAGGAAAAGATAGTCCACAAAATTTCTTTTACCTCCTTGGATTTTTGAAACGGAGAGCTGAATCGACGCCAGTTTCTCCCCCTTCCTCTTCGCGAAACAATGTACATGTAGTTACTACATCCGCTATGCAAATTCCCATCCAGCTCATCGTACCTTCGCACACCATGAAAGCCATCGACACCAGAGCCCTCATCGATAGTGGAGCTAGTATCTCCTGCATTGACTGGGTGTTCACCCAAAAACACAACCTCCCTGTAAAACGACTCCCAGAACCCATCTATGCCCGCAATGCAGACAACTCCATCAACAAAAAAGGGGTCATACGTTTCTCTACAACCCTCTTCATCAATATTGAAGGGATTGTCACCAAAGCCCTATTCTATGTAATCTTCCTAGGCCACGAAAACGTCATCCTAGGACTCCCCTGGTTAAAAAGGACCAACCCCACCATCAACTGGCAAAAACGGACCCTCTCTATCAGAGAATCTTCCAACCAATCCAAAGAACTCTTCTCCTCATTCTCTATTGATGTCAGACAGAACGACGCTTTCTTCCGAAAACCAACCACCTGCCCCCCTCGACACGTCAATGTCGATGCGATCACTGACCACCACCTCTTCCAATACAACAAATGGGAAGAAGAATCCGCCTATGTCGCTTAAGCCCACGAAAATCACACCATCCATCGAATAATTCGCTGTGGCTCCCGCTTCCTCCCTGCATCCTCCCAAATCATCTCCAAATTGACCACCGCCACCGAATTGGCTATGGCTGCAGAGAAGGCCAAACCCAAGGCAACCCTCCCTTCCGAATATTCTGAATTTGCTTCTGTCTTCTCCAAGGAAGCAACCAACCATGTTCCACCGTCCAGACCCTATGACCACAAAATCAATCTCGACGACTCCTTTACCCTGAAAGTCGGAAAGATATACCCCCTCTCCCCCGAAGAACGGAAAGCCACAGAAGATTTCCTTGACGAAAATCTGAAAACAGGAAAAATCCACCCGTCCAATTCCCCCCAAGCCTCACCTTTCTTCTTCATTAAAAAGAAAGACGGAGGACTCCACCCTTGCCAAGACTACAGATACCTCAACGAACACACCACCAGAGACACTTATCCCCTCCCTCTTATCTCCGACCTCATTGATAAACTACATGACACAAAAACATTCACCAAGTTCGATGTCTGATGGGGATACAACAATGTACAAATTAAGGACGGTCATCAATGGAAAGTGGCCTTTATCACTCACAAAGGACTCTTCGAACCCACCGTCATGTTCTTCAGCCTCACCAACTCCCCCGCCACCTTCCAATGTTTCATGAATGACTCATTCTGTGACATGATTGCGGAAGGATGGTTAGTCATCTACATGGACGACCTTCTTATCTTCTCCCCCGACGACACCACCCACACCGAACAAACTAAATGAGTTCTCCAACGAATGAAAGAACTTGACCTTCACCTCAAACTTGAAAAATGTACCTTCGCAGCAAAAGAAGTTGACTACCTTGGGATGATTGTCAAATCAGGTCAACTTGCCATGGACCCAGTAAAACTCGATGGCATCGCTAGCTGGCCCGCCCCCACAAAAGTTAAGGATGTCTGATCCTTCCTTGGCTTCACCAATTTCTACCGACAATTCATCCCCAATTATTCCAACATCACACAACCCTTCATCGATCTAACTAAGAAGAACCTCCCTTGGCACTGGTCATCTTCCTGCGACTCCACCTTCAAAGAACTTAAAGACCTCTTCCTCTCTGAACCCGTCCTACATCTCCCAAACCTCTCTGCCCCTTTTGCCATCACCACTGACGCCTCCAAGCATGCAACCGGGGGAATTCTTCTCCAAATGGACCCAAATGGAGAATGGCACCCCTGTTCCTACCTCTCACAATCTTTCTCCCCCGCCGAACGGAACTACGACATCTACGATTGGGAACTTCTAGCAATCATCCGTGCCCTCAAAACCTGGCGACATTACCTCCATGGATCCCCTTTCCTGGTCCAGGTCTTCACCGATCATAAGAACCTCACCTATTTCTGCCAACCCCAAAATCTTAATCGACAACAAGCCCGTTGGCTTTTAGACCTCTCCGACTTTGACCTTAAAATGATCCATGTCCCTGGATCCCTCCTTTCCGGTCCTGATGCCTTATCCCATCGCCCAGACCAGATTCCCTCCTCTGACACAGACAACGATGATGTAATCCTACTTCCCCCTTCCCTCTTCGTCAATGTCATCGATATCGCCCTCTCCAACCATATCAAATCCTCCTCTGATGGTGACCCTCTAGTCCTCCAAGCCCTCCAATCCATGGACGACTCTATCCCCTCCACCTTCTGCTCTCGCCTTTCTGACTGGCAAGTATCTGAGGGCATCCTCACCTACCAAGGATGCGTCTACATCCCCCCTGATGACTCACTTCGCCGTTCTATCCTCCAACGTTGCCACAACCATAAATCAGCTGGCCACCCCGGTTATCTCAAAACTCGCCAACTTGTCGCATCTGAGTTCTGGTGGCCTGGTCTCGCCTCCTACGTATGAAAATACGTTAAGGGATGCGCCATCTGTCAGCAAAACAAATCCAACACGCACCCTACCATCCCTCCTCTCACTCCCATTCCATCCTCCTGCTCCCGCCCCTTCCAACAGATCTCTTGCGATCTCATCACTGACCTCCCCATCTCCTCTTCCTTTGACTCTCTCTTGGTCATGGTCGACCATGGCCTTACTAAGGGGGTAATTCTCTGCCCCACAAAGAAAACCATCATTGCAGAAGGGATCACCTCCCTCTTTTTTCACAAAGTATACCTCCGCTTCAGACTATTTGACAAAGTCATCTCAGACCGAGGCCCCCAATTCACCTCCTCCTTTGCCAGAGAACTTGGAAAACTCCTGAAATACAACCTATCCTTCTCCACTGCTTATCATCCACAATCCGACGGTGAAACTGAATGAGTCAACCAGGAAATAGAAACTTATCTTCGGATATTCTGTGGAGACAACCCCACCGCATGGTCCGAAATGATCTCCCACGCTGAATTCGCCCACAATCACTGCCCTCATTCAGTCACCAACCAATCCCCATTCTATCTCATGATGGGATATGAACCCCATGCCCTACCTACTACCATCACTCAATCCCCCCTCCCTGCAGTTGAAATCCACCTCAAATCCCTCTCTGCTGCATGAAACGAAGCTCTTGCATCCCATGAACTTGCCAGGCAAGTAGTGGCAGCTAGAACTCAATGATCCTTCACTCCATTCAAAAAGGGAGATAAAGTTTGGCTTGAAGCACAAAATTTGAAACGCACCCTCACTTCTCCGAAGTTTGCCCCAAAACGAGAAGGATCTTTCACTATTACCAAAGTCCTATCCCCCATCATTTGCCAACTCCGCCTCCCGAAAACCTGGAAGATCCATCCTGTCTTCCATGCTTCCCTCTTATCACCCTATCACGAAAACTCCATCCACGGAGAAAACGTCCCTGCTCCCCCTCCCGACCTCATCTCGGGAGAAGAAGAATATGAAATAGAGAAAGTCCTACACCACCGTGGAATCCCTTCTCGCCATTCCTTCCTGATCTGATGGAAGGGATACTCCGCTGAAGAAAATTCTTGGATACCCGAGCAGGAATTAAAACATGCTAAGTCCACTCTCAACGACTATAAAAGACTTCACCCCTCTGTCTTTCCCCCTCAGAACGCATCCACCTAAACCACCATGGCCATCAAACTCAACCAAACCCCTGCCTCTCCCACCATTTCCTCCGTTTCCTCGCTTCCCCCCTCTACCATAGAACCTACTATAGAACCCTCTTCTCCTCCTTCCATTATCATAGATGATACCATTTCTTGCGCAGCTACCCCAGGATGGGGAACCTGCACCACCCCATGGCAACCTCTTTCTCCTCCCCCTGTCTCTGGCTTCCCACGAGGAATCCGCACTGTCGATGTTCCCCTAGCCTTACACTAATCACCTCATCAACGACTTTCCTACCACAGATGACCTGCACACCCTCTCCCACTATCTCACCGATTCACGATTCGCCCTCCCACTCAACCATTACCTGGACATTGGTTCCCCTTTATTCGCACTTCATCAAGCATTTCACCAAGCATCTCGTCTCTCCTTCCTCACGAACCCCCGCACCACTACAGCCAACAGCGCCCTCTTCTGTACCCTAATCGGTGAAGTCCATCATGACCTTATCGGGAGCATCTCCTCCACCCTCCACCAACTTGGAATGGTGGGTTTACTTAGAGACGTTGATCGCTTCATGCGCGAGTTCCCAACTGTCCCTCATACACCATCCACCCCTTCAGCTTCCTCCAAACCCTTCTCTCCAGAAGAGGTCCATGCCATCGAACGAGTAGAGGCCATGTGGACTGGACATGGTGGGAATGCCATCCTCTTTCCCTCTCACCCCCGATACTCTGAGACCTGTCACTCTTGTCATCGTTTAGGGCATGTCTGCATTGACTGCGACCTCTATGATTGCCCTACTTGCCTCCGCTCTGCCCCTGGGCATAATCAGCAATGCTGCCCCCTCTGTTGTCCTACCCCTCAGTCCTCCCCAGCATCTTCCCACTCCTCTCATTCCTCCCGCACTTCTTCCTCCACAAGAGGAGGACGTCCCTCTCGGGGACCTGTTAGACAGGTCCCCCCTCCTACTTGTCATGCCACCTTAGCACCGGTCCAACATCGGACCACTCATCCTCCTCCTACTTGTCGTCCCCCACCCGACGACTTGGACGACCACGATGACATCTATGACAATGTTGCTTGGGGTAACATCACTGGTTCCCCTGCAGGTAGCTACTGCGATTTATAATTTCTTTGCTATTCTTCTGCGTCATTGACTTGAAATGTACTAAGGGGGTAATGTTACGATTTACCTCTAGTTCTTTACTTTCTTGACTATGCTAACCATTCGGACTTCTTCCCGGTCACAGAGTCATACTGTTCGAGCCCTGTATGACTTATCCTTCTTCATCGTTCGATCATCTTCTCTGACCTTCAATTCTCTTATATTACTAATAGCTTCCTTACCTTTCCATCGCATTCTATAGCTTACTTCATTCTACCTTGGCTCCTCTATATAAACAAAGGATACCAATGATGTATTTTCCTAACCTTGGTCTACTTACTTGGCCTTGAATATACCTGATCATCGTTCTTTGGACCTCTGATAAGTCTTCGCACTACTTTGAGTGTGTGCTCAACTCTTTGAACCTCAGTAGCCGTCGCTACCTGAACCTCCATTCTAGAGTCTATTCTCTGAATTGTCCCTTGAACCTTTGACTCTTTGAACCCCTTAAAAAGTCTATGCTCATTCCTATCTGGACCAAGTGTAACACCACTAAGTTCTGATGGGGGTGATATTGACAACTCTCAACCTCCCAGCTGTTCATCATGTTCCACCTCCATTGGTTGCACCCCTGAAATGGATTACTTGAGTAACCACAGAAATTGCAACCCTCAGTCCCTTAGCCCTCAGGAACATCAGCACTGTTACCCTTCCATCCAGTCCCCCTATCTCTGATCACACTCCCCAAAGTCACACAACTTCCCCTTTCACTGCAGCATATCCCCTGGCTCTGTGATCCAATCACCAGCACCTCTTATTTCAAGTCCTCCATCCCTAGCCAATGGAATCCTTGCAGAGGTGAAAGTGAGGATGAATATTGAGCAGGATGAGTGGCCAAGATGGCATTTTAAGCACTCCCAAAGATAATATGTACTAGAGACAATTATCCTTCTAACAGTAGGAGAAAGCTTGGAAGAACATTCTAGTTTAATGTTTTTCTTATCTTTGTTGATCCCATTAATGGCCCTGGCCACAGCAGACTCCCCCAGACCATTTTTGGACTAGACTTGATAACCAGAATGGCCAAATTCAGAAAAATAAGCATATTGGCTCTAGAAGAGGCAGAAATGGGTTTTATGGTAAAGCTGGGTTAGTATATGCCATTTATATCACCTAGGATTATGTAATTTACATCATAAGACAAGGCTAGGATATAGCATTCACAAGAAGCTGTCAAATCCTTATGCTATTTACTAAATAATGTCGAGTAACATCAGGGTCAAATACATAAGTGTCCCAATGACATGTCATTTTAATATAGTTATATCTGAGTGCCATGGAGGCCAAATCACATGACTAAGTGCTCATATTCAGGGCAAGGGTTGGGGCTATTAATTACCCTGCAAGGGTTAGAGCTAACCCCTTTTGGATTGCTTATAAATATCAATTCTTTTCAAAATAGCCAAACATTGGGACACTTATTTGAGCCACTGTAATCTGGACCGTGGGGCACGTTGCTTCTACCTGGTTTCTCAAGCAAGGGATACCTGAGAAGCAAGCATCTATTACCATTATTCCTTTATCAGAGGCGCTTGGGATTCGTGTTGCAATGTTACTCACTGGTCTAACAATCCCTACATATGGTGAGTGATTGGATGATTTGTGATCCACACCTAACATCATTGAAGAGGTCACAGATGATTCTTTGAATGCTGTTCATGCTACCAAATGGCAAAGCACCAGAGGATCACACTCACCAGTTAGTTTCTGTGCTATATTGTAGCGCATACATTAATTGTCAAAAGGAACTATTTGGCAAAGTATACAATGCATGTGATGTTCTGGCAAACAAGACAGATATGTCGCCTTATCCAGTTGAAGACTTAAAACAGGACAATCTAGTCTTACTCAAAACAAAGGTTACCCATTACAAAGTCAAGGATTCCAATAACAAATGGTCCATCCAGCATGCCCAGATGGTGTTACAATTCTTGGGGAACCCCTCACCCTTTCCCCTTCGCCCATCCCTTCTCCCACCCTTACAGAGGATCATGCCAGCTATCTGGTATTCGACTCTCTATTCCTGATGCCCGACCTGTCTAGCACAGCTACTCAAGGCAGAGCTCTTCTCTGCCTCATCTTATCCGACTCCTCCTGAACTCTCCCTGGTTTGATCCCTCTCTAGGGCTGTATGTACTTATATATTAACAGACACTGCCCCTCCTCCGGCTGTTCTCTCACACAGCTGTCGTGATCCTATTCCTCCCATTCCGTATTTACCTGTGCCTGTTCCAACTTTACCCAACCCGTTCCGTTCCGTCCCAATACTTACTATTTATAGACATTCCTTATATAGGTTTAGGAAGCCTCCCCTAAACTGCTGTATAGTAGTATATAAAGTTAGAGTTCTGCTCTGCAGAACTCTAACCTTGATCTACGCAATCCACGGCATAGACAAGCTCCTTAGGGACCCCCTCCTAGTGTTGCCACAGTTTCAGCTTGCGGCTGGCTCTGAGTTGTTAGCTGATACCAGTCAGCCTGGCCGTTGGAGTGCCAAACCGCTTTTTCCCACATAGCTTGCAAGCCAGCAGCCCAGGTACTGAAACCACGGCTCATTGATCAAATGAGTCTAGACCGAAGCACTAGCTTACATGTGAGGCCGAGTAAGTACCGTTGGTAGAAAATGTAATACAAGGGTATAAATCAAGATGTAATAAACGATGCATATTGTACACACGGAAACCTTGCAAGGCTTAGCAGGGCCCTGCCAGATCTCGTCGGATCACGCGAAAATCAGTCCAAACTTCATGCAATCAAATTCAAGGTCTTGCCACTGATGGCAAGCAGCCGAGCGAGTAAATTATAAGCTACGTAGTGAGTGGTAAGTTGGATACAAGTAAAGCTACAAGTACGAATAGCCATTGAATAATGTGAGCTACAATAGGGTTGCTGAATTACCACACGAAGGGCAAAGCAAAAGTGAACATCTTCATTTTGTTGAACTTTAGTCAGCAACTTGATATGGTCATGTGACCTCGCACCAAGTCATGTGCTCCGAACATACAACTGGGCAACACAAGTGTGACAAGCTGTCAACAGCACAAACCCAAATAAATGGCCTAGCAGGGAATTGAACCCTGGACCACCCGGAACTGCACTGGTAGCTCTAACCACTGAGCTACTAGGCCGGTATTCATACATGTCAGATTTCATCCAACACATTTCAGTGAAGCAGACACGATCTTGGCCGTATAGTCGTCGATCCCAGGTGGTGTGGGTGG
>JBBPRU010000209.1:0-12790 GCA_038093245.1 Boletus holoroseus
CCAGAGAGAACATACACGACATACCGCACAACACCATGAGTGCGACCAAATGACACGCCCACTGACTCATACCCAACTCGACGGCGGTGTACCACCCGAGGGGTACGAGCGCGACACCATACGTCGCTATCATTACGCGCATGGCCACATAGGGCACACTATCGGGATATACCTCGCCGCTCTTGAACTCAAAGTTCCCGTCATAACCCGTCAAGAGACCAGCGAGCCCGACGAGCATCTTGCCCAATGGGGGGTGAACGTCGAAATAGAACTCGCGTTTAAGGTAATGCGACCCAAATTTGCCAAAGTGGGCCTCGTCCCAGACCACCAAGTTCGTGAGACCGATTTTATGAAAGCGCGTCCAGCAGGAAAGAAGGGTGTATATCGCGGGTGGAACATGTTCCGAGTTTTGTTGGATGAATTCGGTCTGGTGGTGGAACGCTCGTCAGTCTACGGGAGAGGTGCTGCGGAGGACAGACCCGTTGGCGGGGGACGTACGATGGACGTTGGGGGAGGTGAATACGGTTTATGTATCCGCCCGCTACTGACCCGACCGGGTGCGAGCCTCTGCTTGGAATACACGTCTTTTCCTTCGTCGTCGTACCGCGACTCCTTTTCCTGTTCGTCCCCACTCATAAACCCCCCACTACTCCCCGGCCCTCTCGCAATGCGTCGTCTCGCCGACGTGTCCTCAGCCATGTAATGCAGAGGTAAAGTCTCTTCGTGCTGGATGATCGAGGTAGCCCAAGGATGCGGTTGTGTGTGTTGAAAAGGATACGGAATCTCTTCAAAGTCGGATGACGTTCGCGGTGATGTACCGGGTGGAGTGCCAAAATTTATTTCGACTTGGGGGGCTTTCATCAGCGTTTTTCTTCGCCTCGTGTCAGACTCGCAGAGCCTTCTTGCGCAGCGGATGGAACTGGTGTAGGTGTAATTGTACGCTGGATACCTTAGTCGTTGGCCTTTGGACGCCAATTGACGTCTGATACTATGTCAAGGTTACACGTGGAACCTGTTGTGACCTTTGCCATATCCGAACTACCACCGCCCCGATGACAGATATTTTTAATGTTCCAACCCAAGCAGAACAACATCAGACAACATTTGTATGAACAGCAGCATTTTTTACAACAAAAGAGACATGAAAGTATGCCAAGTCTGGACCCTGAACTCACCGCCCTACAGGTGGCGAAGGTACTGAGCTACATACGGAATCAATAATCATCCGCAAACCAGAGTATGCCTTGCTTACCAGTCACCATTGCATGGTCACGTTCATACGGTTCCAACGTAACTTGTGCAATAGGCTTGAGTTTGTTGGCCCTGAGAGTCTGTACTTCTTGTGTAAACACGGCAGACGGTGCGATCGTCGAGTCGACGCAGCTCGCTTTTATAGAGATGACGATGTGACCGCCATCTTTGAGGAAATACTGTGCATTGTGAATGACAATGCGCGCTTGATCTGGCTGGGCGACGTCTGCGAAAATCACGTCGACAGTCGAGATGAGCATGCGATACTTGTTTGGTAGTCGAGCGTCCTCGACGATTGCTAGTGTCCCGTTTCTCAGTAGATTGACTTCGATCACAATAGGTCTACTCACGAATGACATTCGTCCGTTTTTTGGCCATGTTAATCAGGTCTCGACCTGATCGAGGTGAGAACTCGACCGCATATACAACACCCTCCTATGGAACACGAAGGCACCTTTAGCAATACGAGTGACAACACAACGAAAATACGCACGGGACCCACGATATCTGCGACATGGCTCACACTCGTACCGCTCGCAGCACCCAAATACAACACCTTCTTCCCCGGCGCAATGAAAATATCATCCATCCCACCCAACACACCCGCCGCCAACTTGCTCCGGAATGGGTTCCACACCCGATACTCCACCTTGGTATCCTCCACCGCACCCTCGATCGTAATCCGTTTCTCCCCATACACGCTTTCCCCCGGAACGAGATTTTTGGTGACCAACAATTGATCCTTGCCTTTGGCGATAAAAATTCCAGGGTGTCGGTGCGGCTCGAGGATGACTTTGGCCCCCCCTCTCGCGCCTCCGCGTCCACCTCCGCGTCCACCTCCACGTGCGCCTCTCCCTCCGCCGCCGCCACGACCTGCACCACCTCGGCCACGACTTTGGACACCACCGCCGCGTACACCGCCACCTGTGTCGCAAGTAAGATCCAAGATACAGAAAGGAGGACCCTGGGAGATGCACCACGACCGCCACGACCACCCCCCCTCGGGGCGCCACGTCCGGCACCTCCACCACGCCCACCACCGCCCCTCCCTCCAAATCCACCGCGGTTACCTGATGCGCCTAGGACCGATGCAATGTACAGTGACTAAAGTGAACAACCTAAGAAAAAGTACAAAGAGGAAGGAAACGTACCGTATGCCATTTACCTTGACCTTGACCTTGTGAACCTCGACGATAAATAGCCTGAGGCGTAACGACGTTTGTCGTATGCCCAAAAATTTACAATGAATGTAAACAAGTCCAAACTCGGCTTGCAGTAATTATTAGTGGCTAGCTCATCCATTCGATGCTCACTTCAAAACGTGCGCTATCGACCAACTAAGTACAGCCTCACATGAAATCCAGCGGCCGCCGGTATCAACTCACAGGATTATGTGAGTTGACTCCTCCACAACTACCAGCGAATGCGAATTTGTTGCCTCCCGCCCCCTCGAATGACGCGAGTACCAGCGCATTATCGGATGGACAGCAGCCTCCGCCCTCGCTGTCCCTTCCAACACAAGATGTGGGACATCTCGAACTCACCCATGGACGGTCTCACAAGGATCCGGCAGCCCGGTCTCACATTCCCTCGATCGCCAATGCCAAACGTGATCCGACCCGAAGGGGGAAACGAAGAGCTCGTGGATGTGCATTCACCAAGTGAGTTCCAAATACTTTTGCTGGAGATTCCTCAAAAACGTGCATGGCGGTCCAGGAACCGTTTCTGAGTTCAACTCTGGGCTCCGCCCTCACTGTCCCTTCCAACACAAGATGTGGGACATCTCGAGCTCAGCCGCGAGATGGACGGTATCACAAGGCTCCGACAGCTCAATCTCACATTCCCTCGATCGCAGGTTGAATGGGGCGGAAACCTAGCTATTCAAATAGGCATTTGACCCGTGGCGGAGCTGATAGTAGGAGCGTTTATGATCTCCGGCTATACTAATGGCGTGCCGCAGTAATATAATGATATCACCGCCCCGAGTCCTACATCGCTACAACGGCATGCTGGGGAGTCGTAGCAGCGTATGGCGATATCGATGCAGGAGAAGTGAGTGGACGGGCAAACTGAGTAGAATTAGAGGAGGCCGGCCCGGCTCATTCGCAACACACTCAACATCACCCGCCCTGTCATTTGGCCTTGGATGTTGATGGCGTCGTGAAGAACGCTGGTTCATTTGATGGTTACATCGACGAAAGGGCTTGCGTTCGAAGGGCAACCACAGAGGTCCCCCCGCTCGCGCCAGTGGATGGGCCGCAAACCTGTCTCCGCGTCGCTTCAACAACGCATCCCATCGACAGCATTCCCTGTTACCCCAGGCTAATGATCTATGCGTGTGCACTATGGATCAAGCACCCTGTGAGCTACGCCTCAGGCTGAATTCCGCTGGTACCGGGATTACCACTGGCAGCAAATTGTATATTACTCTGGTTCGTTGTATCAGCTTCTTATGCTCACGTATCGTTTCGCAGCCCATATGAGTCAATCAGGAAACCTAAACGATAACATTCTTCGTCTCTGTGGACATAAATCGCTACTTTCCAAAGTCCCCTGTCAACAAGGCAATGAAACGACGGCACATACGCGGAATCTGTAAAGTAATCAATCTGTCCACCTATTTTCATCTATTGCGTATGCAGGAGGTGCATCGTGCAGTTCGCGGAGACGAGCCACTTCGTCCCTTAGTAGTTTAACCTGCTGATGAAGAGCAGGATTGGTAGTGGACCGAGCAACAGATGAGGACGACGCGGTGGTGGTGGTGGCAGGCGGAATCGAGGATTGCGGAGTCACGATAGATGGGCTTATTGTGGAGGCAGGTGGGGTCGACGGTCGCAAAGTTACGATGGAAGGGCCTGTTGTAAACGCGGGCTAATACAACACAAATTTTAATTCACAGATGCAACCGCGAGTTGGCGTGCTCACCTCGGCGAAAGAGTACCTGTTTGAGTAGGTCGATAATGTGGCACCTACAGGGGATGTTGGGGTCGCTTCGACAACATATGATAACGGTTGTACCACAGCCCCTTCTTTCGCTAAAGGCTGGCCACCATTGCGTCTCTTATATCTCCGATAACATAACAGGGAGGCAGTCACGAATACAAGGGCAGCAATCCCGCCCACTGTGCCACCAACAATAGCGCCAACATGTTGTCGTGGAGATGTCCCCTGAGTTCCGGATGGAGTTGTTGAGATCAATGGTAAAGTGGACGTTGGTGAGACAGAAGTCGAGATATCCGTGCTAACGGAGCACCCGTGAGAATAGCCTGCCGCAGGATGAGACAGAGGACATACGTGTAAATCAAATAGTCAAACAAAATCAACACACTGTTCCCTGAATCAGCAGGCCGTACTATCATATTGTGCTGGCCATAGCCCAATGAGTCGTTGGCATAAACGGGTACATTGTACTGGTAATCGGTGGTTGCTCCTGGGTTATGCGTGTACGTGCTCACGGCGCCTCCGTTCGACTTGTCGAGCACAAATTGAACGTCTGTGAACGTCGTGGCACCGGTAACGTTGTTTGCTATGATGAAGAATATATATAGAGCACTTCCTGCCGTGCCGAATACGCATCAAGGCAACAAGACTTTGAAAGGTCAAGGCCATACCTGTGAAAGTAAACTCGATTGCTTGTGTATCCGAGTCACCGTTATCCGGATAATAGGTAGCGTCGTGCCATGTGCCATTATACGCCAGCGAGGGGTCTGGCTTGACATAACACTCCGTACAATTATTGCCCTCATTCCAATCCGACTGGGAGGGCGAGTACCGGGGTATCACGGCACCAGTCAAAATCGCATCATCGACGGTCACATTTTGAAGCGCAGCAAGAGCTGAGCTAACGAACAGAACGATATAGGCCTGGGCCTGTCCAAAGAGCGGTCTAAAGGGTATCATGGGTGAGCCTGAGAAACGACTCGGAAAAAAGTTCCAGTGTACACACTTGCATATCTTGTAGCCAATGAACCGTCGAGCTCAAGGGCGCCGTCACTATAGCTAGTTCCCATGCATCACTAGATGTACGGGTAGAAACCGTATTTAGTAAGAACCTACTTCCACGGATCGCGTTTGACGACACAGCCACAACTCTCCCCTGTGACCTTAAAGTAACTACACTACGTGCGAAAAACAATGATGCTATACTCCTTCTCCTCGTCTCGCCTTCATCCGCCCTGCTATTCCTTGGATGTCGATAGCGTCGTGAAGAATACTGGTTCAATCGATGGTTGCAATCGGCGATGGGGGCTTGTGCTCGGAGGGCAACCGCAGGGTCTCTCCACTTGCGGACAAGCCACAAACCTGTCTCTACGTCGCTTCAACAGTGCATTCCATCCACAGCATTCCCTGCTGTATCTCGTTGAGCTTGGCCTGTAGGAGGGCCAATTCATGGATGATTGCTTTGGCCCTCATGAAGTTCTTCATTGGAGACAAGAGCAGAACTGGTCAGCGAGTAGACGGGGCCCCATGGGCAGAGTCTTGGGGCAGCAGCTGCGGGAGTGGAAATGGATTTGACGTGATGAGCATGGGTGAGGGTCGGCTCTTCCTCAGCAGGGCGAACTGCAAGTTGAGGGTGAGGACTCGGGACTCAGAGGCGCTGTCGCCGTCATCGCCCTGGCGGGGGCCTGGGCGATATTGGCTTGCGAGGTGGCAAGTCATGGTGCAGAACCCCGAGCCAACGATCTATTCGTGTGCACGGCGGATCAAGCGTCCTGTGAGCTACGACGATTAGCCCCAGCCTGACACCTGTTGATACCAGGACTACCAGCAAATTTATATAAGTTGCTCTGTTTTGTTGCGTCGGCTTCTTATGCTCACGTATCGTTTCGCAGCCCATATGAGTCAACCAGGAAACCCCAACGTTACTTAACATACATCTCTGTGGACATCAATCGCTACTCCAAGGTCCCCTGCAGTCAAAAAAGCAGGGATTAGATATACAAGAATATACCACTAAGCTGTCGTCATTTAGTACTTAGTCTCGAGTCCATGCAATGAAACGAGAGTACATACATACATACAAACGGGCAGGAATGTCACGCGGAATCCGTAAGGTAATCAATCTGTCCACCTATTTTCATCTGTCGGGTATGCAGGAGGTGCATCGTGCAGTTCGCGGAGACGAGCCACTTCGTCCCTTAGTAGTTGAACCTGCTGATGAAGAGCAGGATTGGTAGTGGACCGAGTAACGGATGAGGAGGACGCAGTGGTGGAGACAGGCGGGATCGAGGATTGCGGAGTCGCGATGGAGGGGCCTGTTGTAAACGCGGGCTAACACACAAAGTTTAATTCACATATGGCAACCGCGAGTTGGCGTGCTCACCTCGGCGAAAGGGGACCTGTTTGGGTGGATTGATGATGTGGCACCTACGGGGGATGTTGGGGCCGCCTCGACAGCATAAGATAACGGTTTCACCACAACCCCTTCTTCCGCTAAAGGCTGACCACTATTGCGTCTCTTATATCTCCGGTAACATAATAGGGAGGCAGTCACGAGTACAAGGGCAGTAACCCCGCCCACTGCGCCGCCAGCAATAGCGCCAACATTTTGTCGTGGAGATGTCCCCTGAGTTTCGGATGAAGTTGCTGAGATCAATGGTGAAGCGGACGTTGGTGAGACAGAACTTGAGGTATCCGTGCTAACGGAGCACGCGTGAGAATAGCATACTACCGCAGGACGAGACAGAGGACACACGTGTAAATCAAATAGTCAAACAGAATCAACACGCTGTTCCCTGACTGAATGACAGGTTGTATCATCATATTGTGCAGGCCAGAGCCCAATGAGTCGCTGGCATAAACGGGTACGTTGTACTGGTAATCGGTGGTCGTTCCTGGGGTATGTGCGTACGTGCTCACGGCGACTCCGTTGTCGAGCACGAATTGAACATCTGTGTACGTCGTGGCACTGACAACGTTGTTTGCTATGATGAAGAATATATACAGAGCATTTCCTGCCGTGCCGAATACTCATCAAGGCAACAAGAATTTGAAAGGTCAAGGCCGCACCTGTGAAAGTAAACTCGATTGCTTGGATATCACCGCCCGGATGATAGGTAGCGTCGTGCCATGTGCCATTATACGCCAGCGAGGGATCCGGCTTGACATAACACTCCGTACAAGTATTTCCCACATTCAAATCCGACTGGGAGGGCAAGTACTGGGGTATCACAGCACCAGTCAAAACCGCATCATCGACGGTCACATTTTGAAGCGCAGCAAGAACCGAGCCAACGAACAGAACGAAGGAGGCCTGGGTTTGTCCGAAGAGCGGTCTAAAGGGTATCATGGGTGAGCCTGAGAGACGAAGGTTCGGAAGAAAAGTTCCAGTGCTACACACTTTCGTATTTTGTAGCCAAGTTCATTGAAGGGCGCTTCACAGTAGCTGATTACATATGCCATCGGTTATCATTGCACAGCATGGGACTGATTTCTTTAAGGGACCATCTTCTACCGTTATATAACTAACATGTACGACTCGCAGGGTGTAATTAATTGGACTGTCAGTGGGAGATGGCCCGAGTCCGACAATCAAGTTAGTGACCAGACTAAGGTGCGAGTGAGGCATGGCTGGTATTTATTTGCAAGATCGTAACGTCTTTCAATAGAGATCTACGGATCGACCACTGTGACTCGTCTATTTATAAGATATACCGTAATACAGAATTGAACGTGGCGGCAACAGTGACGAGTATATTGGTCTCGCATCACGGACCTGGTTCTTCACATTACTTCTACCAATGACATATATACCTTCTCCTCGTCTTGCCTTCACACAGAGGATGGCGATGTGGCGTCGTGAAGAATGCTGGTTCGATCGATGGGGACTTTCGCTCGAAGGGCAACCACAGGGTTCCCCTGCTCATGCACGGGCTGCAAACCTGTCCCCACACCACTTTGACAACGCATCCCATCGACAGCATTCCCTGTTACCCCATGCCAATGATCTATGCGTGTGCACTATGGATCAAGCATCCCGTGAACTATGCCTCAGGCTGAATTCTGCTGATACCAGGATTACCACTGGCAGTAAATGGTATATTACTCTGGTTCGTTGCATCAGCTTCTTATGCTCACACATCGTTTCGCAGCCCATATGAGTCAACCAGGAAACCTGAACGATAACACTCTTCATCTCTGTGGACATAAATTGCTACTTTCCAAAGTCCCCTGTCAACAAGGCAGGGATTAGATATACAAGAACAAACCACTAAACTGTCGTCGCTTAGTACTTTGTCTCGAGTCCGTGCAATGAAACGACAGCACATACATACAAACGGGCAGGAATGTCACGCGGAATCCGTAAAGTGATCAATCTGTCCACCTATTTTCATCCGTCAGGTATGCAGGAGGTGTCTCGTGCAGTTCGCGGAGACGAGCCACTTCGTCCCTTAGTAGTTTAACCTGCTGATGAAGAGCAGGATTGGTAGTGGACCGAGCAACAGACGAGGAGGTCGCGGTGGCGGCAGCAGGCGGGACCGACGATTGCGGAGTCACGATGGATGGGCTTATTGTGGAGGCAGATGGGGTCGACGGTTGCAAAGTCGCGATGGAGGGGCCTGTTGTAAACGCGGGCTAACACAAAACGAAGTTTAATTCACAGATGCAACCGCGAGTTGGCGTGCTCACCTCGGCAAAAGGGGACCTGTTTGGGTAGGTCGATGGTGTGGCACCTACGAGAGATGCTGGGGCCGCCTCGACAACATAAGATAACGGTTGCACCACAGCCCTTTCTTTCGCCAAAGGCTGACCACCATTGCGTCTCCTATATCTCCGGTAACATAATAGGGAGGCAGTCACAAATACAAGGGCAGCAACCCCGCCCACTGTGCCACCAGCAATAGCGCCAGCATTTTGTCGTGGAGATGTCCCCTGAGTTTCGGATGGAGTTGCTGAGATCAATGGTGAAGTGGACGTTGCTGGGACAGATGGTGAGACAGAAGTCGAGGTATCCGTGCTAACAGAGCACCCGTGAGAATAGCCTGCCGCAGGACGAGACAGAGGACACACGTGTAAATCAAATAGTCAAACAGAATCAACACACTGTTCCCTGAATCGACGGGCTGTATCACCATATTGTGCCGGCCAGAGCCCAGTGAGTCCTCGGCATAAACGGGTATGTTGTACTGGTAATCGGTGGTTGTTTCTGGGGTATGTACGTACGTGCTCGGGGCGACTCCGTTGTCGAGCACGAATTGAACATCTGTAAACGTCAATGTATCCGAGGTAACGTTGTTTGCTATGATGAAGAATATATACAGAGCACTTCCTGCAGTGCCGAATACTCATCAAAGCAACACGACTTTGAAAGATCAAGGCCGTACCTGTGAAAGTAAACTGGATTGCTTGTGTATCACTGCCCGGATGATAGGTAGCGTCGTGCCATGTGCCATTATACGCCAGCAAGGGATCTGGCTTGACAAGACACCCGGTACAATTATTGCCCACATTCCAATCCGACTGGGAGGGCAAGTACTGGGGTATCACGGCGCCAGTCAAAACTGCATCATCGACGGTCACATTTTGAAGCGCAGCAAGAGCTGAGCTAATGAACAGAACGAGATAGAGCTGAGTCTGTCCGAAGAGCGGTCTAAAGGGTATCATGGATGAGCCTGAGAGACGAAGGTCCGGAAAAAATTTCCAGTGTACACACTTTCATACTTTGTACCCAATGAACCGTCGAGTTCACTTGAAGGACGGTTCACAATAGCAGGCTGATTACATATGTCTCCCGTTATCATTGCACCGCTTTGCACAGCATGTGACTGATTTTTTAAGGGCCATCTTCGACCGTTACATAACAGGTATAAGTCTACGACAGTGACTCGCGGGGTGCGATTAATTGGGCTGTCAGTGGGAGATGGTCTGAGCACGACAATCGAATTAGTGGTCAGACTAACATGCGACTCGACGATGCATGATGCGAGTGAGACATGATTTTATTTGCAAGATCGTGATGTCTTTCAATAAAGATCGACCGCTCGCCTATTTATAAGATATACCGTAACAAAGAAGAATGTGGCGGCAACACGAGTTCTTGTCACGTCCCTTGACAAGATGGGTACAAGGGAGGTTGAGGTTTTAGAGCAGTTCTTTGATGGAATCCACAGCCAAGCGAGGGAACCGTACACCCTCCGAGGTTACCGATGAGTCGATCCCCCGTGGAGACATTGTACTACAAGCGTCAGATCTGTGTACCAATGCAAGGCCCCCGTTTTATCCCCGCCATGGTCGTAGCAGCGACCGAAGATGTTGAGAATTGAATCAATTTCTTGCATGTAAACGCGATGCCTGGAGGGATTCAGCCTATATCAAAGTGCTCGATCGAATGATTCGTGCAACCAACAGGTGCGATGAAGTCGTTTGTGCACCAATGCAACCATTTTATGCCCTTTGGTCAGTGAGGGACTCCGTGGTCGTAGCAGCGACCAAAAAAGTTGAATTTCTTGCATATAAGGTACGAGATGTGCATTGGGGGAGACTGGGAATAGCGTTTAGGAAACGAGCGAGGATATCAAAGTGCTCGGTCGATGGAACGCAGATTCTATAAATCAACTCGATGCGATTAGCAGCAAAACAACAAACTTCACTCTGCCAGAATTTGCGCGACGCGACGGGCATCATACTCATTAAGGCCACAACGCTGTCGCAGAACCCCTACCAACCCCAACCCCTTCACCTCCAATTCCGTCACTTCCGAGTCTGCGGGCATCCTATATCTTCCGTTACTGTCATGCATTCCCAAGAGGCGTTCGATAGCCACTCTAGACTCTTGCATCTTCGGATCATCCAACAGCGTGGTTACGCAGGCATGACCAAAAACCTTGATACCGCGGTGCTCAAAGATCGTTGCATTTTGGTCCCACCAATCTTCCATACGTTTCTCCTGTTCTAGGTGTGTGATGACGACGGCGATAGGGACCGACTTCCGACACACCACCTCATACAGTAGTGCGTAGTTCTTCTGAGTGTTGGTGGTGATACGGCCTTGACGGTGGCAAAACAGGAGAAGATCGACCCCTCCTGCCTTGGACAAGTCCCTGATAAGCTTGCACACCCGCTCGATGGCACGCAGATGTCCCGTACAAGCGCCAATCATTGGCTCCTCTAAGCCAACGGTGTCCCAAATGGTGTACGACACACCATTCACGGTGAGTGGGTATGGCTTGCAAGCCTCGGTGCACCCGTCAATGTCTGAGGATGTTTGTGCGACCTCCTTCCCAGTAAGCAGGTTGATTACCGAGCTCTTTCCAGAACCAGTTTCTCCAAACAGGATTATGTTGAGAGATCTTCCTGTCATAGCGTCCTGAAACTTGTGTGAGATCCAGCATATTCATCTAAGGAAGTGGTGTAACATTACGTTGAATTGATCGTTGATTGTCAGGAGAACGTGAGCGAAGAGTCAAGACTCGGAGAGACGAATAATGCGGGGATGTCGAAGAGCTAGAGATGCTGGTAGTTATCGATAGGTTTCACGTGGCCCTCGTGCAAGGACTTCGGACACTGTCATTTCAGTCCTGTATGTGCTACAAAGTGTGAATTGTGTGCCAGTCAGTGCGGACACATTTCCGTCATCACTGGGCAATACTCGGAAAATGCCGACGCACGAACCTAAAAATACTTTACTGTAATTATCCCCAGCTTCGTAGTTGCACATCGCGCGAATGGTTACAGAAGAAGATAATTCCCAAGATAAGTGTCCCTGGTCCAACACCATGGCAGTCCACGGTTTACGTACGTAACGTTCATCTTATCGATACTGTGGAAAACATATTCGATGGGGGCGAATAACTCCCTTTGCTCTCTTCGGCATCATCCTCAGGAGTGATAGGCCTCTTAACTCTGAATCGCCCTTTGTCGATCCAAAACTAACTATACGTTTTGCCTTTCTTGTCACGCCCCATTACTGTTGTGGATACCACGCGGTCTTCGTGGTAAGTCTGATATTTCCGTCCCTGGGTCTTGAATAGACAACGGGCAGTTTGCCCGTGAGCTGATCATCCTGCAAATCATTCATGAGCAGCTCTCTTAATGTCATCCTCTTTGGCCAGACGGGTTCCGGAAAAAGCTCAGTAGTCAATCTGATTGCTGGGAGGGAAATAGCCGCGACATCCAATGGCGCCGCAGGGTGCACTATGTCTTTCCGCCCCTACACATTCCCCGTGGGTGGTAGGACCTTCCATATCTGGGACACAGTAGGTCTGGATGAGGTGGATATGGAGCTCGTTTCGATCGAGATGGCAATCGAGCTCATCCATCAGTTGATAAGCAGAGGCGGCGTTGACTTATTGCTCTTCTGCATCCGCCCACCCCGAATCACGGCGACTTCGCAGGCGAACTATCGGTTGTTCTTTGAAGTACTTTGCAGGTCTCAGGTCCCCATCGCATTTGTCATAACACATCTCGAGCGAGAAGCCATCATGGAGAGTTGGTGGGAGAGGAATGTTGATCGGTTGGAGAAATATGGCTTAAGAGCCACGGGTCACGCTTGTGTCACTGCGCTGCCGACCCATAGCAAGTACCAAGAGTCACAAGTCAA
>JBBPRU010000210.1:0-12772 GCA_038093245.1 Boletus holoroseus
CAAAGCATCACTAGATTGTGTCCTGGTTCAGTGATAGTGTCACCTTGATCGGACCACCTGCCCACGCGCTACACAGCGCGTTCCTAATTGAGTTTCACCTCGCATCCGGCTTTAATTTTTCTCACATGACTTCTGACAATCGCAGGAAGTCGTGAGTTCAATCCCTCCCCCATGGAGCTGGGTGAAATTCCCAGCATAACCAGCAGGTTGATCACTGAGGCTGACCTTGTCAGTTGCCTGATACCACATGACAAAAAAGTCGCAACGCCCAAAAAAACTAGACTTATCTGCCAAGTGACGACCACTGAATTCAGAAGACTGGCCGTGCCTTTGGAACGTACATAATGCCTCACTCGGAGATGAAACTCAACAAAGAATGTGCTCTCACGGTGACTGCCAGTTAGTAAAGAATTTACCCAATCGACAGGTAGATAGTGACACATCATGACGGGCAGGTTTTGTGGTATCCCCATCTGATTTTGGCCCGGTCTGTCAGCTGGCCACAATAGAGACATCCACTCCCTGCCAGTCAACTCTCACCGGCGTTTTCAAACAATCGCGCGGTTCGTAGGGAAAGTACATCATAGACTGGGTAGTATACCAACCTTACTTACGGTTCTCACATCGCTATCGCGATGGACTCGCGGAGGGCTGGGCAGGGTGGTTATGCTCAACTAGAAAGTAACGAGGCTATCGTGTCTCAGCTTGCACAGCAAGACAAAGTTCCCTGGTACAGCAAGCCAAACCTTCGACTGTTATATCTCGTGATGTGTCCGACCTGTCTCGGAGTGGAGATGACGAGTGGGTAAGTGTTTCCATTTACATGTTTAACGACGGATTGCTGACGTGAAGAAAGTTTTGACGCGTCAATGGTGAATGGCCTGCAAGCCGTGCCCTCATGGCTTGAATGTAAGGTGGTCACCTGGTTGATGTCAGAAAGAACTGACTCGGACGACAGACTACCATCATCCTCGTTCTGCCTCCTTGGGTCTTCTGGCTTCCATGTATTCTCTGGGTTCGGTCGCCGCCATTCCGCTAACCCCCGTCGTTGTCGATAAGTTCGGAAGGCGATACCCGATACTGCTTGGGGGTATAATATCGATAATCGGAGGCATTCTTCAAGGATCTGCATTGAATTGTAAGTGATTGATATGTTTCGAACGCTCTTAATCCCGAACCCAATAGTCACGATGTTCCTCATTGCTCGTTTTATCCTCGGACTCGCCAATGTCTTCTGCGTCGTAGCTGCCTCTTCTTTGATTGGAGGTACGACATAGTGATTTTCACATGCTTATTAGTGATTAAGCTATGTGAAGAACTCTCACATCCCAAAGAGCGAGCAGTCATGGGTTGCCTTTTCAATACCTCTTGGGTTCTCGGTAAATGCACTCGTGACCGTCTACGAGGGGGAATTTCAGAGCTAATCCCTCGTAGGTGCTATGGCTGCCGCCGGGGTGACGCTCCTGACATTTGCCATGCCCAACAATTGGGGGTGGAGAATCCCATCCTTCCTCCAAGTACTGCCTAGTCTATTTCAAGTTTGCTTCGTTTGGTTCCTCCCAGAGTCTCCTCGCTGGCTCATATCAAAGGGAAGACGAGATGAAGCGTATGCCATTCTCGTGAAATACCATGCAGAAGGGGATGAAAACTCGGACTTTGTCAAGGCGGAGTTTACCCAGATTGAGCAGACGCTAGAAATAGAAATGAAGATTGCCCAGATCAGCGGGAAGGAGGTATTTTCATCGCCGGGAATGCGAAAACGGGTCGTTGTCGCGTCGTTCCTTGGTCTGTTCACCCAGTGGTGTGGGGTTGGATTAATTTCGTAAGCTCTGCCATTGGTTGTCATATGTTGGATCGTCTCACTGTCTGCTTATCACGCTGGTAGACACTACCTTGCCCTGATCCTAGATAGCATTGGCATTCACGACTACCGAACGAAGCACACCGTTAGCTTTGCCAAATATTCTTGGAGCCTCGTTAATAGTATAGTTGCTGCGTTGATAGCGCCTCGATACCCTCGACGCAGGATATATTTAGTAAGCAATGTGGTTGTGGACTACTTTTGGTATCGTTCTTCTAACCTTTCTGTAGACATGTACTATCTCTATCTTTGTTGTATTTACCGCTTGGACTGTAGCCAGTGCAGAGTATTCGCTCACTCACAACAAGGTCTCTGCTCAAGCAGTACTCGCGTGAGTATTCAAGTTCACTGAAAATGTCGAGTCTTCCATGCTGACCACACATTCTATAGTCTCATCTTCTTGTATAGTCCAGCTTACAACCTAGCATTCACCGCCTTGACTTACAGTAAGCGTTACGCTATCCATGTCGGCTTGAACCACTCTTCGTGACGCAACGGATTGGGATGTAAACAGCTTTCTTGGTCGAACTCTTCCCGTTCCATGTCCGAGCTAGAGGTATCACTATCTTCCAGTGGTGGAGCCGCGGCGCAGCATTCTTCAATGAGTTCGTGAATCCTATTGGCATGGACGCCGCAGGTATGTCCACCTACCCATTTCGTCTGAGTTATGGTTCTGATGAAGCTGCTGGTACAACAGGCTGGAAATGGTACATAGTGTGAGCTGCCCTTTTCGGACCCAAATGTACGGTGCTGATTGAAGACGTTAGCTATTGTGTGTGGAATGCCTTCCAGGTTGTGTTCGTCTACCTCATGTTTCCCGAGACATCGGGGCGCACGCTCGAGGAGCTAACATTCTGTAAGTGTGCCAATGCCATTGGAGAGATATGTCCACGGTCGTCTCATGGATATTTCAACAGTGTATGAGGATGATCGGGAAGCATTCAGGCATGGCGGAGAGGAGATACTGCGTGAACACAGGGAAACCGAGACGTATGGGACCATGGAAGGCAATCGTAGAAGAACCTTTCGTGACGAGCAGGGATGACTCTGCTGTTGGTTCGTCGGTGTTGGATATGATTGCGATTGCGTCCTCTAAGCTGACCTACAGTAAACCAAGACACTGTATCTTTCAGGTCGTTCAAGAGACGAATGGAGCATAGATTAAAAAGATAGTCGCATCAAATACATGCAGAAGTCGTACGTCATCGAGTGGCAACTTGTAATACTGTAGTAACAGTGTATACACCACCGTCGTGCAATCAATCAATGTCACTCAGTCGACCTGCATCTGATTTTATTATACTGTACTCCGCGAAGTGACACGGTCGCACAGCTCAGATGATACGCCACTCTGAGTCCAAACTATCCCTTTGGAAACTGGGTTTAACTTGAAAGGCTGGATACCAACTTCTGGCCCGGATGCCAGTGTGCCGGCGCGAGTCTGTCCATTCACCCTCTGTCACTCAGCTTGTTTTCGTACTGATTCACATAACCGGACCAGTGGTTTTTGTGCGGCGCGTTCCGAACCAATTTGTTGGATGAGCACTGGTTTGTTCGGGGGAACTTGTTTATCGAGTAAGAGTCGAATTCGGAACAGACGGGAAGGACACCTTTTCACCTACTCTTTACGTCTTCGAGCCAGGCCTGCCAGTGGGAAGACACCCACTTTCCACCTTACATAACAGCCTGCAGGGAGGGTGTCACTAGGTCACTGCCGGCCAGTGTCGCGACGCCCTGCAAAAGACCGCAACCTCAAGCAGAATTTGTAGGAAAAACATACAGTAAACTGGGTATATCGAGCCCCGAGGCTTACGGTCCTCGCATTGTCATAAACAATGGCCTCGCGGAGGTCTGTGCATGGGAATTATTCTCAGCTAGAGGATCACGATGCAATTGTCTCTCGGCTTGCTCAACAAGACAAAGTCCCGTGGTATAGGAAACCCAACCTCCGACTCTTGTATCTCTTGATGTTTCCGACCTGTTTAGGAGTGGAGATGATTAGTGGGCAAGTGTCTCTTGGTGCATCTTTTGTACCGCACTGTTGATATGCAGAAGCTTTGATGGGTCCATGGTAAATGGCCTACAAGCTGTGCCTTCATGGCTAGAATGTGAGGCACTCTCCCAGCCTGCGTTTTAAATGATTGACTGGATGGCAGATTATCACCATCCTCGTTCTGCTTTATTGGGTCTCGTGTCTGCCATGTATTCTCTGGGCGCCATCGCCGCCGTTCCCTTTGTCCCCTCTGTTGTCGATACGATTGGGAGACGACATTCGATACTGATCGGGAGCATACCGATGATAATCGGGGGTATCCTACAAGGAGCGGCATTGAACAGTAAGCAACAGATGGTCCCCGTAACCCACAAAAGCTTTTCATCTTGAACCCTTAGTTACCATGTTCATCCTTGCTCGCTTTATCTTGGGATTGGGTATTGTCCTCGCCACTGTAGCCGCCACTTCTTTGATTGGAGGTGCGTTACGGTTTCGTTGACTTGCTTCTCGTTGGTCATGAAACTTTATAAAGAGCTATCACATCCCAAGGAGCGAGCAATTATGGGTTCGCTGTTCAACTCCTGTTATTGGATTGGTAAGTCGAGATCGAGATCAACTATGGGTATAAGTTACGATCCTCCTAGGCTCTATAACCGCCGCTGGAGTGACCCTCGGGACGTTTTCTATACCCAACAATTGGGCGTGGAGAATTCCATCTCTCCTCCAAGTACTGCCTGGTCTATTTCAAGTCTCCTTCATCTGGTTCCTCCCAGAGTCTCCTCGCTGGCTTGTTTCAAAAGGAAGAGGGATCGAAGCGTACGCTATTCTTGTAAAGTATCATGCAGAGGGAGACGAAAATTCGGAATTCGTCAAGGCGGAGTATGCTCAGATCAAGCAGACACTCGAAGCAGAACTGAAGAACGCCGAGATGAGCTGGAAGGAAGTATTGTCGACGACAGGGACGCGAAAGCGAGTCATCATTGCATGCTTCCTCGGTCTGTTTACACAGTGGAGTGGCAATGGACTGATTTCGTGAGTTACGCCTGCGAGTCCTGCCTCGTGCTATGGTCCACTTATCCTGTTTACAGATACTTCCTCTCCCCAATCTTGGACAACGTTGGGATTCACGATAACCGGACGAAGAATATCATTAACGTCGCTAAGGATGGCTGGAGCCTCGTCAACGGTACACTGCTCGCGTTGACAGTGTCCCGATTTCCGCGACGGAGAATATATCTGGTGAGTAGCGGGTGCTCTCAAAATATCTCTGATACTGCAGTGCTAAGCTCTCCTTTAGGCGTGTACTATCTCTCTTTTAGTTGTCTTTATTGCTTGGACCATGGCTAGTGCAGAATATGCGCTTACTCGCAGTTTGGTTTCTTCTCAAGCAGTGCTAGTGTGAGTAGTACTGTTCGTTGAAGAGCACCAAGTTTCCATTCTTATCATGTGTTCTGTAGCCTCATCTTTTTGTATAGTCCAGCTTATAATCTAGCATTCAATGCCCTGACATATAGTGAGCTTGAGGTCGTCGGTGGCATCATAAACCCCTTCCTAACGCAACAGATAGCTTTCTTGGTCGAGCTTTTCCCTTTCCATATTCGAGCGAGGGGTATTACCATCTTCCAGTGGTGGAGCCGCAGCGCAGGGTTTGTCGCGCAAATCGTGGATCCCATTGGAATCGAGGCTGCAGGCACGTTCTCTACCCCAGTTTACCCTTATGCATGACGCTGAAAGTGGCGGGGCACAATAGGCTGGAAATACTATATAGTGTAAGCTACGCTTTGCAAACACTTACGGGCGGGCGCTGAAAGATGTTAGGTATTGCGTGTGGATTTCGTTTGAGGTTGCGTTGGTCTACTTCATGTTTCCGGAGACGTCGGGGCGGACTCTTGAGGAGCTGACGTTCTGTAAGTGCTGAGACTCGAACACTCATTAATTTTCACTGGTCTTTTCACAGTGTATGAAGGTGATCACAGACAGGAGGTACTTGGGGATGTTGAAGTTGAGGCACTGCTCGCGCATGGGGAGATAGACGCATGATACTATAGAGGTGAAGTCAAGGGAAACTGACCATGTTCAGCAGGGATGACACGGAGTCTTCATAGTTTTGTCGTTGATCTTGCATGTGAACACGATGTCGGTTTCTTCTTTTCCTATATCCTATTGGCAACTCCGGTAGATCTCAACATTTCGACGCTCGCTAAACTTTTCGATTCCTTCACACTCGGACCATTCAGGAGACAAATGGGAAACGGATCGAATAGGTACTCAACAGCAATCACTTGAAGCTATGACGGTAAGAATACTCAAGTCGGACGAGAATCGAGCACATCGTGCAGAAATACAATACCTCTACGGTCCGAGGGTGCCAAGATGTTTCAATAAAGTGTCAAGTTTTGGTTGCTTCCTTCTCATCGTTGTCTATCTTCTTCGGAACACGCTTCGTTTCATACGCTTCTATTCCGTGGCGCTCGCATCAAGCCTTTGATTGGAATGCAACAGGCCGGGAGTAGCAGGTGAAACTGCATACTTTTTTGCTCGACTTTTCCCACTCTTGTTCGTACTGGCTCGCAGCTCACGTTGTATGGCTGCCAGTTCACTATCTACCCTGACGCATTCAAGCTCTATTGCTTGAGCCCTTTGTTCTCCCGCGAATCGCAAGAGTTCCAAGTGATGTAGATGGGCTTGCTGTAAGCGCGCCACGCACCTTCTTGGCTCATCGCGAAGAATCCGTGGCGTGATGTGAGCGATGGAAGGCGGGGACAGTGAAGCATGTCGGTAGGCAATGCGATTTTGTTGGTCTACCATTCACAAACTGCCGCATTCGCCCCTCATCCTGGCTATCGAGAGAAGGGATATATCGCGGGTCCTTTTAATTCCGCCACTGTCCTCCTATAACAGACCTTTTCACGACCACCGGCAGAATCCCTGTCAATAAGCAGAACGACTTGAGCTACTCTGGAACTTGTACGAGCAAAGCACTAGGACAAACCTCCTGTAGGAAGAATCCAAGCGCGATGCTGACATACTCGCAGGAACCCACCAGTAAACCCTCCATGCGTCGTGATAGAGATAACTAGTAGCACCACGAGCGAGCTTTTCAGCGCCCAGAAGGGACCCCATCAAGGAAAAAACAATGCCTACACTGTTCTGTATCATTGTGAAATATCATGTCCAACACACGTTCCGCCCGCCGATCGATATCGTCATGCGTCTCCCGATAATCCGGCGTCCAGAGTTCATCGTTCTCCGTGAACCCCTCCTCGAAGCGGTATTCCGGGAACGCAGCATGTATCTCCGAGCGCGTCCGCCGCTTGTCACAGGTATGAACACCGTTGTGTTCGCGCATGTTCTATATGCATATGCGGTCGCGCGTGAGTATGCAGAACATTAACGTTAAGCTCTGGGATGCCAGTGCGCAGGCTCACCTCGACAATCGTCGTCTTTGGACCAGAGGGGATAAGGGTATCGTCAAACGTCACTTGGTTGGTTCGTATCGCGCGCGTCAGAGGGCTGGTATACAGCTTTTCTGGAAGGGGTACCCCGAACTGGCGTTCCTTCTCCCAAGTAGCGTGGGCCTCCTGAGCTTGCTGTTCGCCAAGTGGTGTGAGTTGCGGATCGGCTATGAAGTGACGCGTCGGTCAGACGCTCGGGTTGCGGGGAATGTTACAGTTCAACATAGCATAATATGAACGACGTACGTCCCCAAACGATCTCGCCATCTCCATTCAACTTTGCCCAGTATCTGGTTCGATTATCAAAAGAAGAGATCGCACTCCTGGGAAGCAGAACTCACTTGTTCCATGCCTTGAGACGTCGTGTTAATACGCAGAGTCAAGGAATAAACTAAAATCGCTCGCTCCGACCACCTACCTCGGTGCCATACTTTGCCTCGGCCACGTTATCTTGAAATGAAGATCGACCCATGAAACGAGACACGCATGTCAGAGGAACACAAGCAAAGGGAGAAAAAACGCACGATAGCCTTCCCCATGTCGACCCAGAAAAAAGACCTTGAACTGGACCCCCGGTTCTGCAGTCGCGTTCAGCCTCTCGATCTCTGCAACGAACCTCGTCCATCGGTCGGTCCGTTCATCAATCAGACCGAATCTCGGGAGTACCTGTACGATCAAGGTTCAGTCCGTTCGAGTCAGGATACCCACTCGGAACCTTGTCGGACGTAGCATTGGGGTATAGGACATGAACTCACAGCCTAGTAAGGGTTGAATATCCAAGCAAACGCAAAGGCAATTTAGGACAACGTATTGCGTACCTCTCCTGTGGACGGTTGGTCTGCGTCGTCCTGAACAAAGAATCCCGGCACTGACTATTACAATGTAGCGATCATATCAAAGGTCCAGTTCGAGACTGAATGGCGTGCCAACTGACCGTGTATATTCTTGTACCCATGGTTCGGAGTCTACAGAATGCTCAAATGATTGGTGTAACCCGGTCTTGGTCAAGGAATTCGCGCTGTAGAATTGTTGTAGATTTCCCTCTGCAGCGACGTGTACGCCGATGGAGTAGATCATAATGCCCAAAACACACAAGATTTACTGTGCATATCACCGGTCCATCGGACCGCTGAGCCGCATTGGATTGATGATGTCCGACCGTCACCGTCACGAAAAGATCAAGACTAGCGTACTCCCGGGCTATCCTACAAAAGACGTAGTCAACCCTGCAGAGGCGTACAAAACTCGCGTTCTTGGGCAGTACATACGCCTGCCTGAACTTGTATCCAAACTGAAAGCATAGCACAGAAAAAGCGAAAAACCATCACACACGACCAAGATGTCCCACCATCATCGCCCTCTGTTTACCCCCCAAACCCCCAACTCACAACTCAAACTTGATCCGATGATACAACTCCGACCCACTCCGCATCGCCTCCATGCTCTCGAATTCCACCTCCTCCCCTCGATGATCAAAGATATGCACTGGCGCATACTCGAACGGCTCAGGCGCTTTCGGGACACATTGTACCGGTCGCACGCCATAGTCTTCAAAGGGGAACGGGTCGCCGGGGTTTGTGGGCGTTTGGAGGAGGATGGCATTGGTGGAGTCGATCGAGACGTCGTGGTCAAAGTAGTTGAGCGGTGTTAGGAAGAAGCTGTGGAATTGGGATTCGGTCAGGAATGGCGATAGTGTTGAGCGTTGGGGTTCATGCGATACTTACCTTGTCGTAGCCGTGTTCGTTCGGGTACTCGGTGCATCCTCGGATTGCGGCTGCGAGATCATCCAGTTAAGTTAGTCTCCAGGAGGACACTGTAGTATCTTACAAGATGGTGCATCCCGATGTTGATCCAAGCGACCAAATCTTCCTGCGTGATATTCTCCCCATCGAAAAACTTATGAAAGTCGACTGGCGGCGCGCCGGGCAAGTTGAAGTTCCAGGTGGTGCTCGACGACGGTTCTGTTTCCTTGCGACGAGAAATAGCGAGATTGTATCGCGCCCAGTTGGCGTTCTTGAGGAGGCGCTTGGAGCCCACAACGGTCTTCGCTGTACAGTCAACGTCCGTCCGAAGAAAAGATCCCGAGGACAGTGCTTACGCCATAGATCGGTGAATATCCTGGGTGGATCGCATAACCCCTGACTGTGCCCCATTTATTCTTATTCTCTTGATTGACGATAGAGTATCCCCCTTGGAAGTTATCAGGGAACTTAAGCAGCGCGTCGTCTTCGTTCGTGATGTACTCGCGGTTGATGGTTTGTTGGATGACTTCACTACCCCAATCGTCGTCGTACCAGGGTTGAGTCACGACTTCTTGTTCTGTCGTCGTTTTCAAAAGGGAGTTGGCAGTGCCCGCAACGTCGAGGTCGACCTACGACAAATGAGTGATCCTGCCTAACGTGATATGCATTCATCCGACCTTGTAGTTGATAACATGATCGTGTAGACTTCCCACTGAAAAGTGAAAAACGGGTTAGTGGTTACAAATAACGCACTGGATCACGCACTGGTAGTTTCCCAGATGCGAGCGCCATACTGTTTTTGATCAGTGTCCCAGTACCCAGCTTGGAGATAACCTGAGGCTGACACGCGGACTTCGATCGTTCCGTCTAGGTGGAAAGTGTAGTCAAACTAGGTCCCGTCAGTAAAGATTTGTAGTTTTTGGTATCAACATTTTACCACTGGTAAGAAAACAGATGGTCAATCAGTGCTGATCTGTTGGGTAAATCCATTCACTCACAATAGTCATAGCTGCGTTTACCCCAGTAAGTTTCTCGCTGGCAAGGGAAAATCAAGGTCGACGCACTTTCCGAGGGTCGCTATGCTTCTGATCACGAGTTGATACCCCTTCACAGCACCGAATTCGTCCTTGTCATATCCCAAGTGCCTCGTGAGCGGCCGTTCACTGTCGTGCTCGAATATGCAGATCGCACGGTCTCTTGACAATAGACCTGTGAGACCGAATGTCGTGGCGGGTAAGTAAACTGCATCATAAGGGCAATCATATCCGGGAAGCATATCCCGAACGGAGTGGCCCATTCCAAAGTAGCGGTCGAGCCACGCAGTTGATGCCTGGAATGGGTCGTTGCCGGCTAAATGCGTTCACCCAGTCAGATGTGATACACGCGCAGATAAGATGCGACGAACCGTAGTGTGCCAATGCATCTTGTGGTTTGAGCTAAAAAGACGTTCAACATCGACAAGCTAGAACCGAGAGATAAGAAGCATACCTCGTATATAATTCTCTCATTTCGGAACCGAATATCCCATAGACTGAGACCCATGTCCCGATCGAAACCAAGGTACATTCCCCAACCCATCCAACTGACATACTGCTGTTCGTGATCAACTCTGAACCTCAACCCCGCAAAGGCGACCGAGCGTGGACCAGGAAGGTGATCTAAGTCGCGTTGGGCTCCGATGCGTTTTCTCGTGCTCCAAGAAAAGTCCGTGTCTTGTGCAGGTAAAGGAGCACGCTTGAGCGAACCGTTACGGAGTGCTTCCAAGAACATCTCCATGGTATCAAATACTTGGTGGTTGTACACAATCTAGACTATCAGATGAGTTTATGCTTTTACATACAAGAAAATACCGACCTTGAGTAGTTTCCATTGGGACGAGTCTGTGCCACTGACATCGACATACTGATAGAAATTCAAAGGGTGTAAAAATGGCCCTGGGACGTTACGACGCCAACCGATCCACAAGCGACGGAAGGATCCGTCGAAGCTGAAAGGACCGCACCCTGCAGCAACGAGTGTGTCATTTGGAAGTCCGGCAGCTTGACCACCAAATAATTCCTTCCTACCGGTGAGTCACAATAAGCGTTACAGATCATATCCGACTCACTTCAAATGCTTCAGCCAAGGGGGCTGCAAATTTGGAATATAAGTCCGGCGACGTCCAGTCGCGAACATCGAATGCACGGGCGTTGTAGGGAATGTGGTCCACATGATAAATGTCCGTCAAGGGTGACATGCTCGTATGTGGTCCGATGGGAAGCGGCCCAACAAGATAATTCTTAACAACAGGCTCCTGAGCGGCTCCGTGCTGAATGGCCACATGAGCAAACCGAAGCGGAAGATCGACCATGGAAGGAGACGACAAATAATTGAGTACCGCAGCTTTGGGCGGATAGTACGCTTCGATGACATAGATGTGATTGTCGGACGGAACGGCGACCTCGCCTTGCGTTAGATTGAGGCCTTGTTCAGGGGCAAAGAGCCAGTCCTGTATCTGCACGATCTCGGCGATCGTGAGTGAGGACCATGGGTTCACGGGGGCAGGTGGCGACGCAGGTGGTACGGTGCTGGCAACGCATTGTCCGATCGAGCCCTTGTTGTCGTGTGCTCCCCAAGACGCTGGGTGGTGCTGATCAGATAAGAAGTACAGGCATGACTTGAACAATAAAAATGCCGCCAAAAACAGGAAGACGATGCCAGAGGCAAGGCGGTACCGCGATCTAGGCGAGGACGTCGTATCGACGGATGTGGGCTTCAATAACTCGTATCCTCCACTGACCATGGTGGTGGAGCACAGAGAGTAGGCGCCGGTGTCCAAAGAAACCAGATGTTCCTTCAGGATCCCTTGACACACGCTGCCAGCTAGTACTGTTTGGGTTTGGGAGAGAGGTCACGCTGGGTCACCTTCCACAGGATGTGACCGCATGTTAAGTACACCGCTGAGACAAGGATATGAACGTGAGACATGATTACCTTTTAGAACTGAAAACGTTGCATTGTCAGGACTCATGACCGGCGCGAAGAAATGATGGAGACCTTTACCTCTGCAAGTCAGAGAATGCGGCGGCGTATGTCGCTGAAACATGGATACGAACGTGAGAAATCACCATGATCTGGAACTGAAACTGTTACATTTTCAGGGCTCGCGGTCAGTGCGAAGAAAAGACGAGCTCATACCTCCGCCATCGGAGCTCGGGCAGTGTCGGGAGAATAGTTCCGCACGGAGTCCGAGAGGTCGGATGATAGATCCCAAGTCACATGTTGGCATGGACTGACCAACAGCCCTGCACAGCCTTGGAAATTTCTGATTTTGGCTGATTACGTCAGCTCCTCATTCACGAAGAAACAAGTTGAACACGACCAAGCCTTTAAACATGAGCGACATCGAGCCAATCTCGCCCACGGGTCAACCCCTCATCTCCAGAGAAAAGGTCAATGCGTAACCCCACCTTCGACACCATCCCTGACCATTTCTACAGACAGCGCCGTTTCTCATCCGGGCGTTTGTCAAGGTGGGCACGTTCCACCGTCTATCATTATTCGAAGAAGGGACGCTCCCGACAACCGACGAGCATCAACTCTTTACCTGGTTGGTTGTTGCGTTGCTCGTTTCGTGCGCCCGCATGACCTATGATTTACAGGAAAGACGCCACACTGCGCGAAGTCCTGACCACCCTTCGCAACGCTGCTCCTCAAATACCTGAGTTCAGACACCCCCTCG
>JBBPRU010000211.1:0-12729 GCA_038093245.1 Boletus holoroseus
GTTTTTCCTTTTTTGTCCACAAAAACCATGTGGCTCGGCTGTAGTGGGGATCCATTGTCCGTTCAGTAGGGCCACAGCATAGCCACCGCCCGTCCTTGCCCTTCGCTCCCAACATGGAGCCGTCCCCGCCCGGGATCTCTGTTCTGCCCTTCCCTACTTGAAAAAATTCGATAAAAATATAAAAAAATTACTGTTGTGTTCTGAAGGTCCTCACTACTTCAAATAGCTTCAAATAAGGTGAGTTTAGAAGTCTGTCACTACACTACACTAAATAATATCATCAGATCAGGTGATTGTGGTAGGATTTTGCACAGCACTGTGGTAGTGTTAGTGCCATTATGTTGCAGAATTTACTGTAGTGAACAGTAGTGTATGTGTATGCCAGACAATGTTGCAAGATGAGGCTGTTCCCATCACACCACTGCCCTGACCTCTTGCAAAATCCATGCATGTTGCCAAAGTTGCACCTTGCCACAATACCCTGCCCTCCAAGTTAACTGGCACTTGAACTTGCAAGATCATTACCAGCAACCCAGAACTACAGCATCTTGCAGTATCCACTGTCCATTGTACCTTGCAATACAGAGACATTCTCTCTCCAGCAAGTCCCAAACAGACTGCAGGGAGGGGAAACAAGCAGCCTGAGGGCACAAGGGACTTAAAGATCTTGCAAGATGTCACAGAGATACCCCCCTCAGGCTGTGACATCTTGCAGGACATGGAGTAAGGGGCAATGGTCTTGCAAGGGTTGCAGAAGTACTGCAAGTTATTGTCTATGATGTCTTATCAATGCAGAAAATGGATGGGGAGTGGTGAAGATATTGCAAGAGTCACAAGGGTATTCCAAACAGGGTACTACAGTAATGATGATGGAGGGCAATTTTGCAAGATTTTGCAGGGATGACATCAGTAATTTTACATGTGTCTAAAAGCATCCTTATTTGGCTTATGGCTTATTTGGCCAACACCACAATACAAAATCAACAATTATAACTTTTACTGGCCTTTATTTTAATTACAAAGTATCATGGATAAAAAGTTCTCTAGAAGCCTATGGTATTTTCTAATGGTTAGTAGTGATATTGAATATGGTCTATAGTCAGATAAGCAAAATAAGACACCATAAGCCTGATTTAGACATGTGTCAATTTACTGATGTGATGCAAAACTTGATTCAGAGGTTTGGCAGCATGCTGGGGACATCTTGCAAGCTAAGTGTGGGCAGACAAGGCAGCCCTGAGGTGCAGTACACAGGAAATTAAACTACTGCATTTCCTACAAAGTGGAGTAGCTATAATTAAAGGATATACTACAACAAGCTGCCAGGATCTGGTGCATCAGATAAGGGATCTTTGCTACTGCACCCAAAAGACATACCTACTGAATCCAAGTACAGTGCCAAAGGCACTGTACTTGGATTCACATATATAGAACCAGGATGAAGTCCTTCACATGATGAAGCTTTGCACCCCCCCGTTTGGGCCGAAGGCCCAAACGCGAGTCAACGACTCGTCAGGTTATAAAGGGCATGTGGTACTAGTCCTACTAGTTCGGAGGTGCGCTGGGGCGCTGGGTGAGAAATTTCCTCGGTACTTAGCGAACATCAACTTGTTCTTATTATGTAATAAACCGACATCAAACGTGCCGTTGACAACTGTGTTCCAGTCTCTCTATGCCTCGTCCACGCGTCTTCTTTGACTTTTCCATTGGCTCTGATCCTGCGGGAAGGTGTGATATCCCTATAGCTAATGTGTGAGATATACTTACGTTGTTTCAGAGTCATCTTCGAACTATTCAACGATACAGCCCCAAAGGCTGCAGAAAAGTAAGCTGTTCTCAATGGCTGAAACACCCAGAATAAATTAGAACTGAGGAGATCGCTACAGCTTCCGAGCACTATGCACTGGGGAAAAGGGGCTATCGGTTGTCTCAGAACGTCCACTGTATTACAAGAACAGCATTATACACCGGTCTATCGATAACTTCATGATCCAAGGAGGAGGTCTGTCTTTAGCTACATTCGTGTTGTTCGCTACTTATTGCTCCCACAGACTTCACGAAGCACAATGGCACCGGAGGGGAATCTATCTATGGGGGCCACTTTCTCGACGAAGATCTTTCTAGGCCGGTTGACTCAGAAGGGTATGTCTCCAGCATCATTTGTCGAATATAACGACTCTTTGACCTGATATATAAATTGTTCTAGACTTCTGTGCATGGCTAATCGGGGGCCCGATACCAACGGATCACAATTTTTCATCACCCTGCGAGAGTGCCCCCATTTGAATGGTAAGTGTTTTAATCGCAGCTAGTCCCTGGATTACTGAAGAGTGCCAGGTAAACACGTCGTCTTTGGAAAGGTTATCAGGGGTCATCAAGATGTGGTAGAAAACAGACTAGCGCAAGTACCCGTAGATGCAAAGGACCGACCGCAAACACCGATTGTAATCTCAAATTGTGGTGAACTCGAACTAAGAAAGCCAAAGCCAGCGGAACAAACAAAACGTATGTTTGTCACTTCTTCCGGCCAACTATATCATGTCCCATTCGGTTCTACGCAGGAGAAAGTGCCAAAAATCGCAAGCGCCACGACAGTCGGTCCCGATCACGTAGTGTGGACCGCGAGCGTCGCCGTAAGAAGTCGAAAACGCAGATTTCTAAACCGGAACCCCAACCTGAGGGCTCTCAAAGGTCGGAGGGCAACATCATCCCGCAAGAGACAGAGGAGGAATATGATGCGCGTCTGGAACGTGAAGAACAAGAGCGAATGGCAAAAGCTAAACGCAAAGAGTTGGAGCGCATCCAACGAATACATGAGAACACAAATTCAACACAAGGTATCCGTTTCAAAGGTATGCTTTATTGAATGACCTTTCGGTATGCAACACTTAATATACCTCTACCGCCTGGTTACAGGCCGTGGACGCATGAAATTTGTTGATCCGGAGCTATACCACCGACAATAGTCCAGGGCGATCATGATACTCATGAAGTGCTGCCTCGTGCCACTTGCGATATCGATATCTTGCAATCAGAACCCGACTGCTCACACCATCTATGTTAAGAATCATAATGTTCACGATATGATAGAGGCATAAACATTGTCTAGACAGACATCTCGACCACCTGATCAGTAACATTGTCCACCGCGGAGGTTGTATCCTCTGTGGCCTTCTGATCATCCGTCCTTTCGACAGCGGTTGCTTTTGCACCAGCTGCATTCGCGAAACTGAATGACGGCCTGACAGTAGAAGTAGTAAGGGCGGCGGAAGATCCTGGGGCTGGGGCAGTGGAGGGAGAAGTCGATGAGCCTTTAGTGGGCTGTGTGGGTCCTCGTTCAGTGGCTTGCCGGGAGTTTGTGCGTGACATCGAATGCTGGGGAGCCCGATCCTTGGTAAGCTCCATGCGGGCGGTAATTTCACGTTCCTTTGCAGAAATATCGACCGGTCTGCAACGTGTCAAACTAATGCCCCTCGATTCATGGGGATGGACTTACTTTGCAGTACCAAACGGATTCGGTCTTGGAACATTGGAGGCCAACTTTGGGGAGGATAAGGGGGATGGGCTCGTGGAACCTGTGGAAGAACGAGGCAGTAATTCAAGCTTTTTACGGTTAATTTGAGGAGTTGGAGGAGTGGAGCTGCTTGCTGTGCGCGAGTGAATAAGCTACAGCGAAGTATTGACGTAGATACTCACGTGAATTGCCTCCTGGGGCTCTCCGCGTGCGCCAGTCTCCTTCATCAGGGACATCTCGTGCATGAACGGATTCATGTTTGCCCTTCATGCTGGCAAACTTGCCAGCTGCAGACTCTTCAGGCGCTGAGGGCTTAAATCTACTCCCTATGGTCCAGTGTTCCTCTCTATCCGCAGCGCCAGTCTGGCCTTCCGTAATGGAAAGACCTGAGCCCCTCCGACGAGCCGACGGTGCCTCCGGCTCAGCGACTTTTGATAGCGGCCGTGATGATCTCCAGTCACTGGCTTCGTCGGGAACGGTCGACGGTGGTGGTGGTCGGCGTTCTCCCGGCTGTCCGTCAAAATGACGTCGTGAAGACTCACGAGAATCTCCAAAAGATGGAAGAGGACCATCCCTACGCCAGTTCCCAGAAAATTTGGAATCATCTTCTGGGACAGCACTGCCAAAACCAGGCCTTTCTTTTGCTAACGCAGGATTGAGTTTACCTTCAAATGCAAATCTAACAAAACTTACGAGGCTCGGCAACGCTCACTCGAATTGTGCGACCTGATAGACTCTGATAAAAGTGTTAGCAAATGTATTTATTCAGAAGAATTGGGATAACTTACAGTCCCCGACCTTGACAATGCATCTTTTAAGGCATCCAGTTCTGCAAATTCGACGTAACCAAAACCCTTTGGTTTGTCATCGCGGTCTTTGATTATTTTGATGGACTTGGCCTGTGTACGTTGGACATTGCAGGTCTGGAGGGAGTAAACCACGAACCTGATGAGGATCGAAGAAGCTAGCCAATTCGCTTTCGGTGATATCGAAGGCGAGGTTTCCAATGAATGCAGTAAAAGGCGGATGGGATGGCAATGGGACCTCTTCTCTCACGGAAAGGAACGGACGATCGGCTGGGCAAAGGTGTGAATCGGCGGGATACCGACATATCCAAGACCAAACATACATCGAGAGGACATAAAGTCATCACGCCTGTTGAGGCGATCACCAGGGCGTAGCCTGTCATCGTCCGCCTTAATCGAAGCTGGAAGAAGTTGACAAGATAAGACGGTGTACCCAGTGATGTATAGAGTCCTTACGGGCTGAAGGAAGGGCGTCCATTTCATCAGCCCAAGAGCCAAGAGCTACTTGCGGGATCAACCAGGGAACGGAAAAATGTACAAAAATTTATACGCACTACTATCGCCGAGGAATTCGTTGAGAGACATCTTGGATGCCTTGGATTTTTTGGGCGCTATTCGGGGTAAGTTGCATAGCTATTCAGAAGTCAATAATCTTACCCATGGTTGCAAACTAGGGCCTTCTTGTGATACTTTCGGTGTATCTGGTACGTTGGGTCCGCTGAATAGTTGGAGAGCTGCTGAGGGAAATTACTTTGCTGCAGATATCAATTATTCCCACGCGTATACCTTTGTCATCACCACACGCCCCATTTGCTACTATCTTGCAGCTAGCTTGTTAGGTTGTCAACATGATCCTCCTCGAGGTAGGGCGGGATTTCACCGCGCCGTTCAGCACAAGCTAACATGACGGTAGTCCCATAACGTTATCATACAAACAACCTTGGCAGACAAGGCCGTCAAGTGTGTCCATAATCCACACGCTACCATGATCATCGTGCTCATTGATGACTCACAAGATCCTCATCTCTCGATGTCCTGTTCGTAGATTTTGACGGTGTTAGATTCCACTTGTCAACGCCAGACAAAAAGACGGTGATTCAACTCTCGATGAACATTCGCTGTTGGGACGAGCTCGTGGTGTACGGTGCACTAGATGTACTCAGACAGGAATACGGCACCCTGATCAAGGCCCAAACGGAACCGGAATACCATGTCAGTCTGGATATTGACCTTGAACAGCTACCGGATGATGAAGGTGTGTGTTTCATATTAACTGCGGATTTCACTAATAGGCCGCAGCGAGTCGGGATGCATTCATCAAATCCATCGCTCTCTTGAAGCGGAATGCCCTTGCAGCCCCATTTGAATCGGCTTTTCGTCAACAGAAGGAACTAGAGGCTTCGGGAAGCGCTCTCGGAGACCTGATGCAGATCCACTATCGTGATGAGGAGGCTATATACATTCGGGCATCGCCTGATCGAGTGACAGTCATATTCTCAACAGTCTTCCGGGAGGAAACAGATAGGATATTTGGTAAAGTGTTTCTGCAGGTGAGTTGGCCGTGTTGGGTCGAAGGCAGAGTTTCCGTGACATCGCCACCAGGAATTCGTCGATGCTCGACGTCAGCCCAGTATCCAGAACGCCCCTCAAGTGCTTTATACTAATCGTGAACCACCTCTCGAAATCCGGGATGTACCCGGTCTGCGCGATTCTGAGGACATTGGATATGTCACCTTTGTGCTCTTTCCCCGCCACTTTGCGAAGGCGGATGTATCATACAACACAATCTCACACATTCAGTTGTTCCGCGACTACCTCCACTACCACATCAAATGTTGCAAGGCTTACATGCACTCTCGCATGCGTCACCGTGTAGCGGAGTTCCAGAAGATCCTCAACCGGGCCAAGACAGAGGTAGCAGTTACTGAGAGGAAGACTGTTACGTGAGTCCATTCAGTGAGATTGACGAGGGCGGTCCTGACACGATTGCAGCGGCAGAACGATGGTAGTTCGGTAGGTAGAGCACACGTAGCCTATCAGTGTAATCCAGTCCAACTGCATCCGCCCTTTCTCACGCCACGGTGGTCTTGTTCTTTGGACTACTACATTAATGGAGTCGATGGACGTCGAGCGGATTACTGAGCTCGCGGCGACATCCAGCGAAGAGGCTGGGATGCCGGATTCCATCCGCATAACCAGACACGGGAAACTTCGTGTTTGGATCAAGAAAGCGCTGGAATTTTTTGAAGTGCGTCCCGTCGCCCACGAGACAGTAACCGTCCAACACCAGCACAGAACCACCCAGACAGACCACTTGTTCTTTACTCGGCACCGGCGGATGTCTCGGCTTCCACCATTGCACGTCTGGTCTCCGTTGTCGAGATCATTAAGCGTGAGTACTTGAAAGGACGGGACGTATCCGTGGGCGATGTATCCGGGCTGCATCAGTACAACCAGCTCCTATTTGAGCAGCAAGGCAGGATCCCAGTGGAGGGCGACGATCGACGGGACGCGCTGCACCTTGCGCTCGATGGTCATTCACAGTGCGTCACGCAGTGCTGCTGGCAGAGCCATTGATTCGAATCGTAACAGTGCGAAGCAGTCATTCGCGCCGCACATGAAGATCACACTATCCGTCACGGCCATCATGCGCGGGCACGAGAAACGAGAGACGTGCGTTGTACTGACGCATCCGGGTGTTGCGAGACGTGCTGAGGACAAGACAGATACCAAGCACCCGCGATCCGTCGCATGTCCAAGGCAGCAAAGGCGAGGATGCGGAAACGGGTGAAGAAGCAGGGCGAAACTGTTGACGCACAGTAGTTTTTGTGTCAAAGTGGACTCGAAATGGCACATGTATGACGTAAGATTGGCATAGATTTAGGTGAAAAATTGCAACGCCCGAGTTGAACCGTAGGAGCCACTGGCCCGATTCAAACGAACTAGCCCTACGGTACTGCTTGTCATTTTGTTTCAGCGAGCCCATCCCAGCAGTCTAGTCAAGTTTCGACACTCAGAGACTGTATTTGATTTGTTGCATTATCTTGCATTATCGCAACCGCACCGATATTGCGTCTTCCAAGTCCCGCTTGGTCCAAACCTGCCGGTAGATCTCCGACCTTTTTATAACGGCTTACTTGGCTGCGCGTATGCCTCGCCGCACCTCTACCCGCACGGTCACGTCTTCTGCGACCCCTCAGGCTCTCGCCATTCCCCAACAACAACTAGACACCCCTTACGATTCCAACATTCACCAGCTCCGTCGCCATTGGAAATGGGCCGCCTTTTCTCAATTCTTCCTCACGTTCGGTCATCTCCTCGCCATGCCTGGCGTTACTCTCGTCGTAAGTTCGTATCTCATTACAAGTACTCGACACTTTCACTATCCCGTCATCCGTATATAGGACGTTGAAAACGATCTCGTCCACTCGACGAACCAGGTTCTGTCCCGCATCATGCAACGCCTGCTTATAGCTCTCACTCAGGATAGGAAGATAACGTGAGTAGCATCTCACTCGTCCCGTTTCCTTTTCGTTCCACTCATGTCCACGCACAGGACTGATAACTGGCAGAATGCATTGCGACGCCAGTACCAGAGGAGGGACCCAGAAGCTAGCCCCATTGGCCTCGTGGCTCGTTCTCAACATTTCATCGTCGAGTCCTCTCGGGCATCTACGGCCCCCCCGGCTACTCTTTCTGAAGTACCTCTCGACGAACCCGAACGCGAGAATGAATCCCCGGGGCGCGACCAGTCTACTACGGCCCCTTCTCCTGACAACGTAGTTCGCGTCGAAGGCTTAGTTGAAGATCCAGTGTGCAACACTGTCACAAAGGTCGAGGAAGAGGATACTTTTTCCGAAGCACTAGAAATTCCGGAGAAGCAGGTTGATTGGTTAGATCTCTCGATGCTTGCGAAGCTCGAGTCTTTGCATACCTTGGCAGAATGGCAATTCCAGAATCCACTTAGAGTCCGCCAGCAGATGAAAACTGATGACGAACAAGCCACATGGGTATGTCGAGGACACGCAGTCTTCGTCCTCATGTGCCTGACGGCTTACTCGTTTTCGTAAAATATAGCGCATTGAACCCATCGGATATGATGCCAAGAAAAATGCATACTGGCTTATTGGCGGTATGTAGTTATGGTGTCATATTAACGATGCCAACTAATGTCAGAGCAGGTGACCGACTTTGGATTCAGCGAGAACGACCCAGACTAAACCTGAAGCGGAAGCGGAAACCAGGTGGAAATACCACGAAGGAGCAACCACAATCCCTGACAGTGAAACGTCAGCGGATTGATCCAGATTCTTGGGCCGTTGGGCAATCACCTGTTGCACGTACCACTCGCGGAAAGCCACAAGTCCAACCTTCGCCGGGTTCTAGAGAGGGTCGTGCTGCAAAAACGCGGGCAAACCAAAGACTAGATGCGCAAGCTAGGGATCTCGCCGATTTTCGGCGCCAAATGGCTACCTCTCGCACTGGGGCTGCATCAATAACCCCCCGTAAACCCACTGGTATAAGGGTCAGCGCGCGATTACGAGGAACAGCGGTTGAGAATGATGAGTGGCAAGAGGTTCCTGACGAATGGTTGGCCGTGAGCGATACCCATAAGAGCTATGCTAAGGATCCACCCTCTGGTCCCTTGCTGGCCGACAAGAAAAAAACGAAGACGGGTTTAGAAAGCGATGATAGCTCAATCAGCGAACTCACTGAGCTCAGTGACGGCGAAGATGGCGCGGTGAAGGCGGACCGAAATTTCGATGAGAAGCCAGTGGTGGATACGGAGGAAGCGAACCCAACATCAGTAAAGAACGATACAAATGTAGATGCCGAGGATCAGCAGGGTGGGGAAACGAAGTTAGTCGACCCACCCATTACACCGCTCCTTCCTGACGACTTCGTTGAGTGGGAAACGGTTGGTAGTATTCCCGTGTATTGAATCGGTCGTTCACTGACCCGTCTAAACAGGTGTGTGTGACCCTAGAGGAATGGGAAAGTATCGGACAACAGTTCGAGAAAGCAACACATTATGCAGAAAAGGCACTTCATAAAATATTATCACAGAGTATCGTGCCTATGGTTACCGCTGAACTCAGGGTATGTTTATTTTTTATCAGACTCAATATGCCCTTCTTTATCTCCTCCAAGGAAATCGAGAAAAAGCGACGGATGGAGGAAGCTGTCGTGCATCGCAAGCGTTCCTCCAGGATTGCCATGAGGGAGACTGAAAGGGAGGAAGAGCGTGCGGCGATGAGAAAACGCGTCGAGGAGGAAGAAAAGATGAGTCGAGCACGAAGACTAGAAGCTCGTCAGCAAAAAGAACAGATAGAAAGGCTGAGAAGGGAGAATGCACGAGAGCAGCGTCGGAAGGAGCGCGAGGTTCGGGAGCAGCAATCAACCGAAACGCATGGAACAGAGTTGAAGTCTGGTCTTTGATGATATTTCACGCTTGATGTTCTGACTGTAGTCCGTAGGCTCAGCGCTTCCGTGGACGTTTTCCAGGAAGAGACAAGCTCCAACTCACTACTAACCGGACAAAGCAAGGCTCCTGTCATCTTGAGCGCCGCCCCGACCAATGGCACAGGCAGTGGGTCCCGCAGCCCTGTTGAGAACTGGGAGCTTGATTGCGAGGTTTGTGGACGAAAGGGCATTAATCAGGTAGGTTTTTACTCACGGGGCTGAAGTTTATTCCCGACCCCACACTTTCATAGGACGATGGTGTTCCCCTCTTGTGTTGTGGTATATGTGGGAAGTGGCAGCACATTGTTTGCCATGACAAGCAAGATACGATGGCTGGACGTCCAATGCGTAATTGGGATACTGAAGATTTCATGTGTCGACAATGTCGTCTGATAACTTCCGAGAGCTCGTCACCCAGTAACTCTGCTAGCTTGCTTTCGCTTGGAGTGAACAGCAAGAGAGGACAAGCTTCCGGTACCCAAGCTCATTACCGCCAACCATCCAATCATCCCAGAAGCTACCCCAACAGTGGTTACTACCAAAACTCGCCATCTAATGCATCACCGTACGATCATCCTGATGTCCAGACAACCGTTCCTTCCCCGTCGTCCCATTCATACACTTCACAAACCCGACCTACAGGTGTCACCTTTGCACATTATCAACCCCAGCAAGGCGGGTTCTCGACCTCTCGACCGACGTACTCAGTCCAAGATGGTAATCCACCTCAGCACGCACGGTATACTATTACGCCTCATACAACCTCGGCAACTGGGATAGCTCCACACCCATCTACCTTCCATGTGCGTCTTTCATCAACATTTCATCAACTTCCATCTTACGTTTCTTTGTCCCCAGACACAGACTGTAACCCACCCGCCTCATGTCCACGAACAATGGCTCCCTTCTTCGTCGTACCCTCGCATCAATAATTCGTACCCAATAAATGGTGGACCACCCCTTCATCCACAGGGAGTTCAACCATACTACAACGGACATGCTCATACGTCATACTCCAATATGCGGAGAACAACTAATCCAACCGTGCTGGGGCAGTATGCTGGGCTGCAACATGTCCCATCATACCAACATAGTAAATAATGGTCGACCACATGACCAACCGCTGTAGACCAGGTTCTTGGTTTATTACTGTTCTCTACCTCGGTACAATGAGATCACTGGCCATTGAGCTAGCGAATGATATTACGGACACTGTTAAACAATGTAGAACACGGGTAATATGGAGTTGGGATAATCTATCGAATTGTTTCATACATCTTGAATGCAGGAGACGTGAAAGGGAACGGATCATCATCTGTGACGTTGTCCCTAACGAGTCTCAACTGATCAGGCTTCTGGCTCGAGGTAACGAATTTGCATACTCGGTAGGTCCAAGAATTTTCAGCCCACGGATATGGGTGTCTTTCCCGCTCATGTGGTTTGCTACAACTATGATTTGGAGTACGTAGGCATGGACCGGCTTGCTGGAGAACAACAATCCAAGTAAAGCAATAACAGTCAGTTCAACCGAGAAACTCACTAGGTGGTTCCGTCTTCACTCAGCTCTGACGACACATCAAAGGTGATCCAGCCGTCAGGTTTCTCGAGGGCAGCTACTCGAACATCTTGGAGATCACTTGGACCGGTGCCAGCACGAATCGCCAAGGTTGATGGCGTGTAAGAGTCATCTTGTGGCCAACTGAGATATATACTGATTTTCTGAGCAGCTTGCTCATCAGGTCTTCAGAGAACAAGAAAGGAGAATCGAATCGACCTGAACTGCGACTTTGCGAGGGAATTCTATGGTGATGAAGTGAGGCTGGGGACCATCGGAACTTACTCAAAAGTCAAAGTTACAGTGATTGGATCAGTAATGAGGGTACTGACTGCCAAAAGGTGTCCGGATCACCATCTCTCAAGCACTCGGCACCGAAACCGAATTTATATGATGAAACAGACCACTTGGCAATACGACCGATATCTGGCCATGGAAGGACGGGTGGTAGGCGACCTAGGAATTATTTCAGTCTCTGGATAGTCATTCCGGGTGGCAAACACGAGGGCAGACTTTGGTGCATAATGAGCTGACCGTCCTTGGGCATATTGGCTGTGGCAGAAGGAGCAGAGTTGATGGCATTCTGTACGTCGTTGCGTACGCTGCCAGCAGGTGTGGCCATGTTGGTTGAAACTTGCAGCGTCCCACTGGCAGGAGAATGAGGATCGGAGGTAGCAACAAGTTGTGGTCGATGGTGGCCAACGGCCTAGCCCCAATTACCATTCAGGCTCTTATTGACTACTGTCTCCCTTCGACTCATTATCTGCCTAGTCGGGGGCACAATCACGATGAGAGAATCGGACTCGGACACCACCAACTTACCCGGAATGATGATGGACGACGGAAGCTGGCCGAGACTGGCTCATATCGACGATTACCCTCGCTATGGTCGGCAAATGATCCTGGACAACTTCGGCCTACAAGGTCCTTCACTTACTTTCTTCCATTGTTCAAGCATTCAGACGCTCCCAGGTCAGATCAAGCTGCAACGCGCATCGGTAGCCGTAATTGGTGCGGGGGGTCTTGGATGCCCTGCACTCCAGTACCTTGCCGCTGCCGGTGTTGGCAAGTATCCCCTCCCCGGCGCATCATCAGCGTGATTACCAGCCAAAAACCAGGTCGAATAGCTATTATTGATCACGATAGAGTCGAACTGTCCAACATACAGAGACAGGTACTCCATAACGAAGAGACGATCGGCATGTCCAAAGTACTTTCAGCGGCTGCTGCTATCAACAAGTGAGTGACCACGCACAGGCTCGTTCCTCTCTTCAACCAAGACGTGACGTCTCCCTAGAATCAACTCGACGATTCAAGTGGAACCCTTCAACGAGGCAATAAATTCGTCCAACGCGATGGCGCTCTTGCAGCCATATGATATAATTCTAGAT
>JBBPRU010000212.1:0-12703 GCA_038093245.1 Boletus holoroseus
CGCACAGCGATTGCAGCCCATACAACACCGCACGATGCTGACCCCACCCTTCCAGGACTCTGGCCTGCAGGTTTGGACTTGCACACCCCTCTTTGTCGCCGACGCATTAACTCTCCTCTTTAGTATGGACGATGGGAAATCTAGGTAGGTGCACACATTAGATCGATCATTCATTAATTTAAACACCATTGCTAGGTCGCGTGGGCTATGGCGCTTCTTTGGAGGGCATGGTATGGAATTTTCCTTTACTATGAACATAACATACCTTTATCTTCGTCCAGTGGCCTTATTCTTATGATAATTGTGACGTTGGTACCGTAGCGAACCAAACGCACGATGGCGGACCCGCGGCAGCGCTAACCAACGGTGACCCGGGCAATGGAGGTGTCTTGTCTTATCTTCCCGGTCAACGTCTATCGAGATGTACGTGTAAAGGTGAATCACATCCTGGACCCGTCCACTCAGACGGAACGTATGTTGGTCGTTCGGCACCAGAGATCGATATTTTTGAATCCCAAGTGTGTCATATCATCCACAAACCACACGTTCTTGCTCATGATTATAGGTCACGGGTATGCCACTTCAGGGTGAAGTCTCACAGTCTGCACAGTGGGCTGTAAGTGAGGCGTGTGATAAATTACACACTCTAACCAGTATCCACTTAGCCCATGAATGCAGCCTATGAGTGGAGAAATACCACAGGCAACTTCGACATCCCGAACCCGTCTATCACCCAATTGAACCCATACACGGGTGGTGTTTTCCAGCAAGCTACCTCAGGAGTGACGACCACAAGTAAGCGGCTACCCCACGTCACAGCTCATGATGTGCTGAATTATTACAGATCAGTCCTGCTACGAGCTGGTCTCGCAATGCTATGCGACATATGGATACGAGTATAAACCAGGTACTTACTACTTTTCCCTTCACGCCATCCCTTGTTAATGTCGGATGATGTCAGGTTACACGTCTGATGGTGGTGTAAGTGTATCATGAATCCTTGCACCTTCTGATCTCACAGGAAAGTATAAGTATATAACCTGGATTACAAATGATCAAGTTGCTTGGACATTGGATGCAAGCGGGATGACAGCCGATGGATTGACCGAGATCTCTGACAGACCAGTTCCGCAGGAACCTATGGTACATGATTTTTACCCTACTCATGTGCACGCCAGCTGAACAGCTATCCCACAGTATTTGATTGCCAATCTGGGGATTTCTCCAAACTTTGCACCCCCCGATTTCACGGCGCTCACCTTTCCGACGACCATGAGGATAGACTGGATTCGTGTTTACCAACCAAAGAATGCGATCAACGTCGGCTGTGATCCAAAGGACTTCCCTACTGCTGCTTACATTAACCAGTAAGTGTACCCTAACAGTCCTGTTGCGCGCGTTCTCACAAATTCGAAGGTACATCGAGGCGTACAGCAACCCGAACCTAACGACATGGACCACTGACTACGGACAATCGTTCCCAAAAAACAGCTTCCTAAGTCAGTGCTGAAAGGGACTAGTAAATATTGTCCAATGTGTTCGTCGGACATATTGTGGGATCACACGCTTGTGTTTGCAAGACTTTTTGGACGCGCAACTCGTCACGTCTCCTGTCGTTCTTTACTGTATACGCTTTCCGCAATTCTCCTTTGAATCTCGTGGAACTTACAACCGGCAACAATAATTGTTTGTTGAGCATTTATGAACACTTGTCGCACTTCGTATTCATGGCGAGGCTCCGTCTCAACGTTACACTTGGCTACATTAGCAATGAACGTACAACATTCCCGATAGATATTGCTACTTCATACCAAGAGGATTCCAGAAGAGATACTAGATGGATTAATCATGCTGTTCCTGTAGCTTGATTTTGGTCCAGCAAAATTTGGAGTTTTCCCAAGGTCCGCTCGAGCGTGATGATTCCTCCTGCAGTCAGTCGAGGCACTGCAATGTCCTGATCGTGGTCACCCGCAAGCTCGTTCTTGCTCTTCTCAATCAGCTGCCGGGCATCGTTGAGGACCTTGGTAAGCCTTCCCCTGGTGTAATACAGCCAATTGATCTCTGGCTGTAGACCGCCAAGAGGAATCTCGAGCGCTCGGCGGACGAATCCCCTCGACAGGACATACGCCTTTTCGCTGTATAGCCGACTATAAAGAAGTGAGCATAAAGGAGCCTTCGATGCGCGGAATTATGACCTGTTGACCATGCCTTCTTCTGTACCTCTCAGCTTTTCGTACGCAGGCTCGCAGAACCATCTAGATAACTCTTAGACAACGCCACTGGCAAAACGTTACGACCCACGGTTCTTTTACTAGTACGAGACCCTGGATTGAAACGAAAGCTTGTAGCAAACTCGATCTCGACGCGCTCCAGGTCTCGGTACGATCACCAGACCATGTTCCTAGGATTGATAGACAAACCTTGCCCTCTTCATAAAGATTTCTAATAAAAAAAAGTTTGCCACTTGTTCAAAGGCGATTTGTATGCTCCTATCCACTTACGGATTGACTGGATGACGCAGTTTGACCCAGTAGTAAGCACATGTCAATAAACCACAATAGAGCGCACGCACCTCTCCCATTGCCATTTGTCCAACTAAGGAAATGAGCTATGGGGGGACTCTGAGGAAAATTGGAGTCTAGCATCCAATCTATGACAAATGGTGCATCTTCATACGGTGTGTTTTCTGGCCCGATGATCAAGCATCGCAAAAGATCTGAACGATCCTCGTATGCACGCACTATGATAGAGTCTGGCAAATGTAATCAGGGTTAAAGCGTAATCATCCTCACGAATGACATTCACCTGGTAAACTATTGGAGAGAGCTCGATATTCTTTGGTCAGGCGAGCCAGGAAAGCTCTTGAGGGTTGACTAGCGGACGTGGAATAAAAGGCGTGGTCGGTAGGGGCGGAGGGTAGGATCTCGAAGCGTTTCCATAACGAGTCGTCATCCACTTCAACCGTATCCTTTGTAGTGGTATTCACAACCAATTCTTGGCTCATCTCCGGGGACGTAGAGGGCGAAGTAGGGAGCGGAGAGACTGAATCAGCAAGATCCGGTGTGGCGTTACTGGGAGGGGGATTAAATGAATCGTCATCTAATCCCGGTGATGATTCAGTCTCTGTCCAGGGAATATCAACCTCCATTTCTTCTGGCTCCTCGTCTGTTTCCTCCCATTCGTCCCCGTCGGAATTCCTCTCGAACCGCCAAACACCGGCACCATCTTGGAGCCAAATGCCCTCCGAGTATTCCTCGTTCGAGTCGTGTTCTGACTCTTCTTCATCCCAGCCATCATCCTCGATCTGCTCCAGACTGTCATATAGTCTTGTTAATCTTTCCAGGGGCAAGACAGACACTTCCATGTTTGAGTGTGTCACTTCCACTGAGCCGTCTAGATGGAGCTGTAATCACTGGTTAAACAAGAGTCAGTCAAAATCTCCGGAACATACCTCAGTAACCTCCCCAAACCACGAGAGAGTATTGTCACCCACGCTGGGAAGAGAAACATCGTAGAGAAAAAGTCGTTGGGTATTACGATTAGCCGCTATCAGCGCTCCCAGATCGGCCATGGTACGTCTCCATCCACAAAGTTCACCATCGGCTCGCACCGGTGATTCACGAACCCATTCCTCGATCTCTCCGATCTTTGGAACTCGTGGAGGTGCAAACCCATTCGTGGTGCCCACCGGGTGTATGAAGACCGGATCGCCCCGTCGTACGCCGAAACCGTGGCCATGTAATGCATCGGGACTCGTGTCTCCCGTTCCATTTGGATCAAGTTCTAAGACAGACACCGTTTCCAAAGAACCCGTATCCGCACAGCGAATGACAGCGACTCTGTCCGTGGAATTGACGGACTGGACTATGGCTACACGTTCCTGGTCTTCATTCTTCCATAGCACATGATCACCTGGCCTGTTGATACATTTGAGCGGACATCCTCTGATGAGGAATCCATACACACCAGCAATCATATTCATCAACATTCAAGTATGGGATCAGGTCTGTGGATGGTAAGGTCTCTCTCGAGCCATCTTGCCATAAAACAGTTACGATTGTCCGTGTTTCCTGAACACACAGTGTACGACTGTCAATCTTGCTATCGACCTCGACCCCGGTTTCAAACGACACGATAGGGACGGTCCTGTCATCGGGAATAATCACTTTGTCACCGACACGAATGTCACCAGACTTTGTCTTCAGAACCGTGAGTTTTATGAGGTCTTCTCCGTACCAAAAGCGTTCAGGACGTCGCTTTATTAATGCAGCATCACGATCGAGCTAAGAAATCGAGTCAGAGAAGGAAAGGAAAAGGTTAAACAACCATACCGTCTGATTCAATGCTAGCCAACATATGGCGAGCACGGTATGCTGGAGATCAACCACAGTGTCGTTCACTGTTGGCATCGGGGCGCCTTGACACACGTTATGAATACCGTGGAAAGTAAGAGGATGCGGCAAGATATCCTAGATAAAATCCTTGATAACGCGACGCTACGGAGCAAAAGGTAGCTCGACATACAAGTCCTTTGTCCCCGATCGTAAGGCGTGAGCTTATCTCTGGCATCCGAATAAGGGTGCCCGATGCCGAGATGACAAGTTCGTCGAAAAGCTGCAGGAGTGAACGAACTGATAGACCGCATTTCAAGAGATGCGTACCTCGATGACCTTGATAGAGAGTGAGTTTTGGATCGTGAGATGTAGAACTTGGGAATTCCTTACTTGCCCTATCCAATCATCATATACGACATAGTCGCCCGCATTGACGCTGGCTGCGTGACGAAGATCCTTGACGTTTCTACAGCCCGGGACAGGCTCGCCGCTGATGGCGTGCACGAGCCTGGCCTGTGCATGAGTGGTTACCACGACGCCGGAGCGAACATCGTCGAGGCTGCGTTTGCAATAGTCCCCCGCCTGAAAAGTGCGATCGACCAGCTCGTATTCGGATTCTAGGACAATCTCGCGAAGACCGCCTGGTAGGAAAGACACGCCAACCTCGCCGCGGTCGAGGGGGCGCATAAGCGGATCGACAAGGGGGCTTGGAATGGGAGGGAGATCGTCCGCATCATGCCAACAGCGCTGAGAAGGATTATGAGAGGGAGCGGAGACGGAGAGCACCACTTGTTACCAGTACGACACCATGCACGCCCGGCGAACCAATTCGCCTCACGATGTCCTCTTGGTAAAACTAGAGGACAGGGAAGGTGAACAGGAGAGGGCGAGGGCGAGAGTGGAAGAGTACCTTTGTAGACGGCGGCGGCCCGTTCCTGTGCGACATTGAGCGTTGTGGACGTGAAACTGGGCGGAAACGAGAGATTCAGATTGCCGTTGCGTAGCTCATCGGATCACGTGCACTCCTCATCTACTAACATGCTCGACCTGCTCCCCATCGAGATCATCATCCAGGCATTCTCGCATCTTGGCTATCGTGACTTGCTAGCTTGTGGCCTCGTGAGTCCCCCATCACTCCCGCTACCTTGTCCGACTCATCAATCACACCACCATCATGCCAGGTGTGCCGCCTTTTCCATACAATTGTACAGGAGAACGCCTCCTGCCAGTATACAATCGAACTGGCCGTCTCTGGCATGCGAAATGGTCCTCCCAGCGTCATGGGTCACGCCGATCGCTTGTCTATGCTCCGCAACAGCCAAGCTGCATGGCACACCTTGCAATGGTCCGCATTGAAAGATGTCCGCATGTTGCAGGGCTCCTTATATGAACTCTATGGTGGCGTATTGGCCCAGTCCAACCACTTGGGCGGTCGTGGCTTGGTGTTTCGTCGCCTTCCATCTCACTACCGCAGCATCCAAGAACACGTGTGGTCTCTCGACCTGGACTTCATTTTACGAGACTTTACGTTGGATCCCGCTCAAGATCTTCTCGTCCTCATTGCACAGCCGATTCTTCGGTGAGTTATATATATATCCACCACAGCTGTATCTTTACCTCTTTCAAGACCCACCGTACATGATGCGCGAATAGAAACTTCGATACATCTACGCTCCCTGACAACTGGAAAGGCGCACCCTTTGGCGACAAAGTTACCCGTGCTCATACATGACGTGGACCTGCGCACCGCAAATTTGACATTCACGGTCCAAATACACAGCGACCGTGTTGCTGTACACTTCATCAGTCATGGAATGGCACCGTCAGAGCTCGTGGTGTGGAACTGGAAGACAGGGGAGACACTTCTGGTAAGGCATTCCCAGTTATCATTACGTATGTTCACCTTAGTCCCACTCAGAGCACCTACAGTGTCAACCTAATGGCGTTCGCGTTTCTTACCGAACGGCTTATTCTGGTAGGTGGCTTCGGAGACGTCGAATTCAACCTCAGTCAGCCTCGGCTTCTCGTGGTAGACCTAGACTCTAGTGAGGGCGAAAGGATCGAATTCGACGAAGTGGACTACCTCTGTGCATTTCTGTACCCGGCCTGTTATCCCTGGGTTCATCCACTGAGTTTCTTAATTCGGTCGGACCCTTGCACAGGCTGGTCGCCACATCCAAGTATTCAAGTACCGTTTTCAATTGGACCTGGGCCGAGGCTGTATGTTGTGACGATTTGGATCATGCAGGGCGAAGAAATCTCTCAAATAGATCTGTTCGTGCTGTCGAACACATTGCTGGATCATGTTTATACGGTCAAGGAAGGCGAAACTCGGCATGATTTCGAGTGGTCTGAATGGGGACCCGCTGGGACGCGCATGATAGGACACGTCGCGCACTCGCACGTGTGGGTATGCTACGTGTTTGGCACTCGATTTAGTTCGATCGTCGGCGGTGGGCAAGAGGGTCGCCATAGGGGCTCGCGGATATTGGAGGTATGGGACTTCAACCAGCTTGGGATCAGAAGGGATGTCGGACGAGAGAGGGCAGAGTCGCGCGAGGTTGAATGGCATGTTGGAGACACCAGTGTGCTGAGCAGCAGGGTGTTTGTGGGAGAGGTGCGCACGAGGTTGCCGTATCGAGTGTTGCGGAGGAAGCTGGCTGCGCCGTCCGAGGGGGATCCAGTCTTCATGGAGGCGATGTGCAGCGAAGACAGCGTTATACTTGTGGATGTGAGTGTCGGTCTGTCGCTTATTTCCGCTGGGACTCGACTGAGCGCCGTGCCAGTCACACGGACGATACTTTCGGATTCTAACGTTTTGATGCGGTTTGGCGGAGATGGGGGGCGTTTTCCATTTTTTCTCTCGTCGACAGCGCCAATAAGTAGCATTTTGTGATGATTGGTCGATGTAAAATGAGGGGAATGTGCCATTGCCGTTCGAGTCGCGGATTGAGCTCACAGCAAATACAGCTCGTCCAGCATCCAAGCCTTGCTGTTATGACCAGCTGCCACACATGTTAAAAACCGCTCCTCGTCCCACCTTTCCTGCCCCCAAGCATGTCCTTTCTCTCTTCCCGCCTCTTCGCACCCGCCCTCTCCGCTCATCGCACGGCGACCCGCCGTGCCTCCTATGCAGTATGTCAACCTCTCTTCTCCCGCCCCCGCTCATCCCTCTTGCAGACAATCAGGAGTCTCCGCCAACCGCCCCCTTCATCTCTACCCCCAGAGGGCGATGAGTTCGACCCCTCAGAAAGTGCAAGTCGCCACATCCTTCCGATTACCACATCGCTCACTTTTGATACAGGATTTCATTCTTTCCATTCTGAGGGCAAACCCCTCCTTGCGCGACACAAAGTCGTATCTAGATAGCTTTGGCATTCCCCAACCCCACCGTCATAAAAAACCGGCACTCCCTCCCTCTTTCCTCGATTTTCCATCCCCCCGCCCTCACAGACATACGTCTGACGAAGCCCCAAAGTTTCTCGATTCAGATACAAAAACAAGCCATGTCATATCTTCGATCCTGGATCCGGTCTGCTGCCGCACTGCTCTGGTCAAGCTCCAGGGTCCATTTAGCGACAGGCAGCTCGACAGCATCTCTCGCGGCATGGTTTACTTGGAAAAACTCGGTTTAGTCAGTGTCATCGTCATCGAGCATGACAAGCTACCCAGAGGCGATGATCGCGAACGGGCTGCTATTACAGAGGAAACCAACCGTGTCGTCGCTGCCCTCGAAGCCCAGGGTGCCAAGGCGCGTCCTGTCCTCGGCGCGTTCGTTCGCCTGGGACCCAAACCGGGAGACAGTGACACATCCATCAATAGTGCCACTCTGCCTGAAGCGCATGTCTTTCCCGAAGACCTCGCGCCGATTCGCTCAGCCCTTCGCGCCAGTGAAATCCCTGTTATTCCCCCCTTCGCCCTAGACTCGTTCTGCCGTTCTACCCGCGTCAATGCCGATGACATAGTTGCAGCCCTCGCACGTGGTATGGTAGAGGCTGCCGAACTAGATGGCAAATCGCAGTCCCAAAAGCCATCAGATCCTCATGCGGACTACTCAGAAAATATAAATCTCACCCCTATGCGACTGATGATCATCAACCGGGAGGGTGGCGTACCATCATATGCACGTTCAGGATATCCCCATCTCTTGATCAATCTCACCTCCGAGTTCGACTACATTCGAGATACGTTCGATCCCGCGTGGCTGGCTGACCGGCCGTCCGCCCTATCAAATTTAGCCCTCGCACGCACGTGCCTGTCGTACATGCCCCCAACTTCGTCTGCCATAATGGTGTCACATCGTTCGCCTAGTTCCCTCATAGCCAACTTGATCACCAATAAGCCCGCTGTTTCCTCGAGTCTCCCCCATGCACTCTTACAAGGCAACCGCAAGCTGACCCCCGAGACGCCTACTCTTCTCCGCCGCGGTCAACCGATACAGGTCATCCGCAATTTGGCCAATGTTGACAAGGATAAATTGAACTACTTACTTCAAACCTCCTTCCAACGGACGCTTGACATCAATGCTTACTATAAACGCCTAGAATCCTGCCTTGACTTTGTGGTAGTTGCCGGAGACTACGTTGGTGCGGCCATCGTTACCAACGAGCCCGTTCCCGGTTCATCATTTCCCCCAATATCGTACCTGGACAAGTTCGCCGTCTTGCCCAGCCATCAAGGCGACGGTACAGTCGACTTCCTTTGGGTTGCCCTCCACGATGAATCATACGGCCTGGGCCATCCCTTCTCCATCAATCCCAACGGTGGTAAAGAAGGCAAGGGAGAAGGTCGGGATCTCGTATGGCGCAGCCGATCGAATAACCCAGTGAATAAGTGGTACTTTGAGCGCAGCACAGGTCATATCCGGATGGGCTCATGGGTTCTATTCTGGTGTGACGCCGAGAAAAGATTAAGATCGGAGGAGGCACGTTCCGCTTCTCGTCTTTCGCATATTGAAGATTGGGAGTCGGGGAGGCTGGAGAGGTGGGCAGAAGTGGTTACTGAACTCCCCTCCGCTTGGAAATAGAAGATGAAGGTTGATTACACGTAGATTTGTAACACCATGAACACAAAGTAATAGCCTACGTAAGAATGTAGATTGTCGTTTAACACGTCCTGTTCCTCGATGCCTAGTGGCTCGATCGTCTCCTTCGCCTACGCTTGTCTTTCTTTGGCGGAGGAGAAGATCCGGACGAGGTTGTGGTAAAAGAGACAACAACATTCTCTTTAAGGACTTTCACAGCTAAACCAGGCGCTGTATTTCCGACCCATTTCCAGGATTGATATGTTCCGCCCTTCAGAGTGATGCTCTCGACCAAATGGTCTAAACCTTCGACAACCCGACGATGGAATCGACCGCAAGTCCATTCGTCAATATTGCGAACTAGAAAATAGACTTGTAGGATGTCATTTGGATTATCCAAGTCCCATTCATGGAATGGTCGGTCAGACATCGAGTCTCCGTGAAGCCCGGGGCGCGAGTAGGGAGCCGACACGACAATCTGAGAAAATCACCTCAGTATTCAAACTATTCGGAGGTTTGGAACAACCCACGGGCTTTCCATCCACGACTTCACACCAGTCAATATGTGCTCGCACTCTCCCGTTCGCCCAGATTAGTCCAATGACAGGGCTTCTAATGTTCAGCGAATGAAGATGGCGGACGCCGGAAGCTGTTGCGATACGATTTTGGCGATATGCATCATCAAGAAAGGTATGCACTGGCTTCTTGTCCTCCCAGAAGCTGCTCACGAATTCGAACCCAGGCATGTCAGGGAGCTGAGCACATGGAGTACTCTGGTACCGGAATGAGGATCCTCTCGCTGCAGTCCCAGCTTTCGCGATCGTAGGAAGATTCTTGAGAACCTTGTAGGGCGATTTTGCAGACTGCGACAAAGGGCGCGTCAGCGCTGTGGGAAGGAACACCGCACAGTCGGGGATAGCCGTCTTAGTGTTCAGAACGCGGTGGGCGTCGTCTGCAACAATGATAGGTGATTGCGGAAGAGAAACCGTGCACTGCACTCTGGTCAATGTGAGGTCAAGGCAGCTCGAAATGGATGGCTGAAGTTCCTGACCTGAAGACACTGTTCCTGATGGCAGGACTCCGAATGACATTATAGCTGAAATCATCGTTGCTATTAGCACATCGAAGAGTGTAAAATGGCTCGGTAAGACATACACACTTGCAACATAATCAGCTTCCGACCATCTTTCAATACCGGCCCTCATCTTACGGAGTCTTTTCCATGCGAGGAATACCACAGAGATTTCTTCCACCAGTTCCTCATCCTGGTTTTTTGGGTTACTCGAGAACAGGTGAGGTGATGTGTCGAAGGCCAACTTGAGAAAACTGCCGAAGCCCTCGCTGCCGTATTTAGCAACATGCTTCTGTACGTTGATGAGTAGCTGCCCCGTTGTGACGACTTTGAACGAAGGACCTTGTCTACCCAAGCTTTAGGTATCCGATTACGGGTGTTGAAGACTTCCTGAACATCACTCATGAATTCGTCAGGAATGTCTGAAAAAGAGGCTTCTTCGCAGTTTTGGTACGCTGACCAGGTCTCAAAATTCCGTGCATTGCGCGCAATCCTAGAACGAACGGTTAACCTGTTGCTGACCAGCTCGGTGCAAAGCTCACTCAGACGCAGACAAAGCCCGTTGATGCCTAGTACCAGTGGACCTTGCGTTCTTCACCACAACTGGCTTCGACATGCACCGAATGTTGCAGAATCAGACAGGATGCACGAAAACCAATACCAGCGTGAGCAACTTCGGTGTTCAAGTCACAGGGTGGCTTTACCATGGACAGTGTCGTAAAGGACGGCAACTCCCTGGCGCTGAAGCGCTGATAGATCGGGCAACCTGAATTCGGTCTCTTGCCCGCACTACTTATAACTGCCGAGAGAGCAGCTCTCAGTGAGGATATTACAAGCAAGGAGCAAGGTAACATATCGAGGCGCCGCTCAGAATCTATATCAAGTGCCCAGTCACAGGTGTTCGCTCTCGAGGTAACGGTATCCAATGGGATGATGACTGAAGGGTGATTAGAACAAACCGTCCATCGCTTTCCGTGATGCCTCAACCCCGAGCTGCATAGGTTGCAAATTAGTAATTACGTTCGAGTGTCGGAAGAAGTCACCCACAAAAGTGGCAGCATTGGCGGGGAATGCCTAGGGTAAACAACATATTAGTAACATAGGCTAATGCTGAACGCCCAGCTTACCCTCGCCATAGCAGGTCCAAATCCTTTCCAGAGAGCCGCGAGACCATCTTGGGCCACAGTCTTTCGCAGGCAATCAAAGAAGCCAGAATACGTGCCCGAAGGAGCGGATTGCAGCCTGGATTTGAGCACCTGTTGCAACTGATCAATGTCCCGAAATAGCACATCAAAGACCGGACGAACATCCGGGGGTATCGCCAAGGACCACATTGCAACACCCGCAGTCCCACCAGCCAAAATGATGGCACCAAGATTGAGTTCACCAGTCGACGATCCAGTCTGCGTCAACGCCTTTTTGGTGACTTCGTAGGCGGCGAAATAGCTAATCCCGGCTATTGTTAGCTCAGACATCGAATCAAGTAGGGGAAATCATCATACGCAGCACTTCCGGGTCCATCACGAGCAAGCGTCGCACCCGTTCCTCGGAAGATACTTCGCATGCCTCCTTCTTTGTAGAGGTGTTTCATCACATCGAAGACACCCTTGTATTGGGTGCCTGACGCGCCTTGTCCTTGTACCTGCCTCCCCTTAAGAAGGAACATGGCATACTGCATGTAGACTCATACCTGCAGCAAGACCTTGGCTCGCTCTACTGGAGCGGTGACCAGGGTGGTCGGTACGGCTGATAGGAATCCAGCGGTAGCAAGTTCTACAGTTGAAAGGTTCTCGCTCGCCCTGTTTGGGGTCAGAGCAAAGATGAGCTGTTTTGAAGCGTCGTAGGCCTTGAGCGAATGGGTTATTATTCAAATGTGGAAAGGAAAGCTCAGATATACCCAGAAAGAGACTGCAAATATTGGGGTAACACCAAGAAGTGGGGGGACCATCCCTCTGTACATCCTATGAGGTTGGCGGCGCGTGAGCGGAGATACCACAAGTCCTAGGCCGTCGCTCACCCAGCAACGCCATCTCGGGCGACGGTCTGTCGAACGACATCGATAGCACCTCTGTATTGTCCCGGAGCAGCGGTCTGTAGCCGTGTCTTGGTCAGGTCAAAAGGATGACCTTGTGAAAAGGTGAGCGTCAGCGAAGGCGTTTTCACATGAACTCCTACCCACGAGGACCGCTGACGCGCCGCCGAATCCTCCAGCAACAAATGCTTTGACGTTCTCAATGGCCGGATTTTTTGTTGTCTCCTCGGCTGCAGGTGCCT